>JANHGN010012065.1:32135-48201 GCA_024605025.1 Megaceryle maxima
AAAAATAATTACATTTTTTAAAGAAAGAGCCTGCCCCTGTTCTCTGATTTATAAATATTTCATGCTGATATAATGCATGAGGTAGCAGAGCTCACACCACACTGCAGGGCTGGAATCACTCTTTTCGGATTCCGATTGAAGAGGATCACTGGGAAACTGTGTGTATGCTGAAGCCAGTGTACCCAAATCTGCCACTTCAGAGTTCATGACAGCCTTCTCAGCAGAAGCGTATGAGGGAAACCATTTGGCTAGCAGGGACTGAGTGCAGTTTGTGTTGCTTCCTCTCTAGGATGGTACAGAGGTTGAGCTTCAAGAAAACAGGAAAAGAAAACAATGTTGTGTCTAATGTTATTCTGTAATGCAATTACAAATGCATTGCCCTTTTCACCAGGTAGTGGGTACATGAAAGCTGTGCATGACTCATCAAGGAAAAAGATGGCTTTTTTTTTACCCCCCTTTTTTTTTTTTTTTTAAATTTTCTGGCCCAGAGGTTCAGACTGTGGGCTCCTGGTGGTTAAGTAGGGTAATTAAAGAGTTAGTCTCAGGAGGCAGTTGTCCAAAGAAGGAGAAAACCTCCTTTCCTTTTTGTGGCTTTGGGGTGGAAAGGTAGATTCCCTGAGCATCAAGTCGGGAGTGCATCATGGAAATGAGGTTTGGCTGCAGCAGCGTGTGGAGGTGGAAATCACAGGCGGATGAGCTGCCCTTACCCTGAGCGTTGAGGTGGTGGCAAGCTCAACAGCCACGTGGGGGGAGACAAAATTAAGTTCTGGGGATGCCGTGCAGGGATTGCATGAGTACCCATTACAGCTTGTCATTTATCACAGAAATGATGTGTACAGGGTGGACTGTAAAGTGTATTTTAGTACTTTTTGTATTCCCCAAGTCAGCTCATTTTATCTACATAAAACAATTTACTATGCTCTGTCTCTCCTAATACTCGCTTTTGTCATGAGCCCCACAGAATATGGGAACTCCTGGAGGTCATCTGTTTCTAGTTACACAAGGGGGAAGATGTAAAACAACTGGACCTGAAATAAACTGTCAATTAAAATATTCTTCCTTTTCTGGATCACGGGTAATTTGCATGATCTGGTGAGAACTACTGGGAAAAAGCCCTTGGAGAAATACTACAAAATGCCCAGATGATTTGCATATTTAAACAATTTATTCAGCAATCTGTTAAATCTTAAGTGATCTGTTGAAACAGAAAATATAAATCACCCTGTATTTACTACAAATGGTGTTTCTTCATCAAAAGATAAAACTTAATTGTATATTGTACTGTTCTGTTAGCAGGATTTTTTTATCCTATTAAACTTTTATAAGGTCAGCAATTAGTTGTTTTACCAAGCCAGTGGTTTGCTGGGGATTATGGGCATTGTTCCTGTTTCTGATGCATTGGCGAGAAACACATGTTCCAGCCAGACTATAGATTTTTTGATTCATCAGAATTATCTCAGCTAATACTGGAATTTCCTCCCTCCTCATTCATTTTGTGAAAGTATTGAGGAGACAATTCAGGATGAAGAGCTGGAATTAGGACTAGGGAAAAGTCACAGGTAAATTCTTGGCTCTGGCACTGACTTCCCAGGCAGCCTTGAGCAAGCTGTTACCATCTCAGCCTGTAAACAAATTGAAGGAATCAGTGTTCCCCAAACTGTGGGCGTATGTGTATTGTCTTTTTTTTTTTGTCTTTTTTTTTTTTTCCTGGCTGAGTAGGTTCATAGTCTTGGATGAAACCCTATGGTACTGTTAGTCATAATAAAGGATATTCCCTATTTACTGGATGCTCTTTGACAGAATTTAGGAGTGAAATTAAATCAAAATTATCCCCATGTTCTAAACTGACCACAGTCCCAAAGCTGCTAGGAACCAGATACTGCTTTACAGCTCCTTTGAAGTAGCACAAAATAATTTCTTCCCCCCTTCTCCACATTTGCAGTGAGGCACTGTAAGATGAAGTGAGTTATCTAAGCATTTTAAATGAGCACGGGATGAAATTGTATCACCACTCACAACTTACTTCTGCTGATGTCTGGTCCCTTGCTGCATTAACTGCATCTGTGCAAATCTTCACCAGAGGCAGATTGGCAGTGTCTGGCATAGCTAATGGGCTCAGTCTGTGATCTTAACCTACAGACAGTTTGCCATAATAGTGGAATCTGGTTTCTTTACAAGTCATTTTCATTGTCTGAAAAGAAACAGGCTGTTCTAGCTGCTGACACGGGAGACTTAGAAACTGATTGGGAAATCTGAATGCAGAAAACAGACACTGGTTAAAATCCAAGTGCATTATGTGACACTAGTTGTTTTTACTTTAATCACTAATTTCTTGTGGATAATTAAGTACTTGGAATTCCTTTGTTTTGCATTAGCTGTTTCATGCATCAGGAACAGGGTGGTTGTTGTTATTCTCTAAAATGTAAATTCATTATTAGATTAACAAGTAAAAGTACTGTCAGACTGGCAAGGAAGAATTATGAAATGTGAATCTTTATTAATGGAAAAAAAAAGACAGTATGGGTGCTGCTGCCTCAGCAGCCTGAGTTGTGCCAACACCTTCTGTGTTTCTGTGGTGGGTTGAGTTTGCCTGGCTGCCAGACACCCACCCAGACACTCTCTCAGTCCCACTCTTGAATGGGTGGACAGGTAGAAGAAAATAAATTAAAAAGCTCACAGTTCAGTGTAAGGACAGGGGGCTCACTTATCAATTACTGTCATAGGCAAAACAGACTTGATCTGGGGAAAATTACTTTCATAGAACGGTTTGGGTTGGAAGGGACCTTAAACTTCATCTATTTCCAAACCCCCTGCCATGGGCAGGGACACCTCCCACTAGACCAGGTTGCTCAGAGCCTCATCCAACTTGGCATTGAACACTTCCAGGAATGGGTCATCCACAGCCTCTCTGGGCAACCTCTGCCAGTGTCTCACCACCCTCACAGTAAAGGATTTCTTCCTAATATCTACTCTAAATCTACCCTCTTTCAGTTTGAAACCATTTTACCCCATATCCTATTACTACAGTCCCCGATAAAGAGTCTCTCCCCAACTTACCTGTAGACTCCCATTGGGTACTAGAGGGCTGGTATAAAGTCTCCCCAGAGCCTTGTCTTGGCTAAACAACCTCAGCTCTCTCAGCCTGCCCTCATAAGGGAGGTATTCCAGTCCCCTGATCATCTTTGTGATGATTTCTTGCCAGTTGGAATAGAGTTGGATGGTGACAAACAAGGACAAAAACTAGAACACTTTACCCCCACCACTCTGCGTTTTCCCGGGCTTAAGTTCACGCCTTCATCCCCAGCCCCTCTGCCTCCACTGCCACTGAGCAAATCTGAGGGATTTTTGAGGATAGGAGGTTACATTTGACCCAGAACAGCTCCTCTCTGCTGCTGCTTCTTCTGCACGCATTCCCCCTGCTCCAATGTGGGCTCTCCATGGGCTGCAGTCCTTCAGGACACACCTGCTCCAGAATGGGTCCTTCCCGTGGGCTGCAGCTTCCTTAGGCGCATATTCTGCTCCAGTGTGGGGTCCTTCACAGCTGCAGCATGGTCTCTCCAGGGGCTGCCAGGGATCCCTGCTGGGGCACCTGGATCACCCCCTCCCCCTTTATCCTGAGTTCTCCCAGGGCTGTTTGTCACATTTCCCCTCTCCCCTCACCACCGGGCAGCATTTTTCCTTCCCTTATCCAAGCTCCTGTCCCTGCGGAGCCACCATCCAGGCCGCAGGGCTCGGCCGTGCCCTGCAGTGGGTCGGATGGAGCCGGCTGTGTCCAGCACAGGGCAGCCCCAGCCCCTCTTCACAGAGGCCGCAGCTGCAGCACCCCCTCCAGAGTCTGGGCATCTGAGTCCAGTAGAGTTTCGAAATCTGAATATTTAGTATATAAATTAGTTTAGGTCTTGAAAAGAAATCCTGCAGAGATAATGGAGCATACCTTCTCCAGCTTGGAAGGGCTGGGGTTTCAAGGCTTAGCAGTGTCTGATCTTAGTTTTTTGGGTAGCAGTTAAGTTTGATGGTAGCATCCTTACTGAAGCACAAGCCATCTCTGGCATGAAGATGTGCTGGTGGGAAGCAGTGCTGTGAACATTGTGAACTGAGCTGAGAGCCCTGGCTGTTTCCTTACTGTCGCTCAGGGGAGGTGGAAATGAGCAAACAAAGAATGTATTAAGAAAAGAGTTGAAGACATCTGTGCCATCAGTGTTTCTTAGTTTCTAGCACCAATCTTGTTGGAAGCTGAATTCCTTGTCTCCCCTGTCTCCACGGTAAGCAGCTGAGGCTTTTCCAGGAAACGTCACTCAATGGCAGAGCACCCTTACTATTCCAGTGTCTCTCACTGATGAGGATGTGACATGGTTTGAAATTTGGGGGGGAGGGCTGCCTGATTTTCAATCATGACATTAAAATTACTTTAATTGGATTTACCACACAGAAATCCTCGAAAGCTTTTATAAGTGAGAAATTAGTTTTACAAATCCTTCCATGCCTTTACTGTACAAATCCTGCCAATAAATCCTAAATACACTTTCAAATACAAATCCTTTCTTTACCCTTGGGATGGAAATCACTGATTTATGAATCAGAATGGTAAAAATCCTGAGGCTGTATCAGGTTTACAAATGCCGGCATAACTTTTAAATGAAAGTTCTCATCTTGCATTTGTGGGTTTTGTGTCACTTTATCCTGGGAAGAACAGTGCGTGGTTTGCATCTGCTTCTATTGCATGCACTGGCATAGGTCCTGGTGTTTCACTTCAGCTTGGGTTGTCATTAAGAAACATCCTACAGGGCATGGTAGGAAGAAGAAGGTTTTTTTCTTTCTCTGGAGACTTTTAAGTAGTTAATGTGAGAGGCAAGGGAGTATGATTTCTTGTTGACCCTCTTGGCAGTGGCATGGCTCACTTTGGCTAATCAGAGGTTGGATTCTCCCAGGGCTGATGGTCCAGGCTATCCTTTCGCTCCTGATCCTGAGATGAGAGGCAAGAGTGGTAGAGGTCCTGTGAGGATCAGATGAGTGGGGAGCTCAGCAGCAGCTCTTGGCAGGAGATCAGTCTGGCCAAATGTGGAAAACAGGAGGACAAAAATAATCCTGAAGGAAAAGTCACTTTTGCCAGAATGGTAGCAGAGACTGTCACATACTTCAAGTGATTTCTGATACAAGACTAAATTTACTTCTGAAGAGAATGGAAAAGAACTTTTTCATGTAGCAAGTTCTTTTCTCCTCTTCTGGCAATCATGTTTGTGTCTTCCTGCAGACTGTCCTGGTCTCCATCTTCTCCACTGGTTTTCTTCATCCTTGCTCCCCCAAGGCAGGTTTTTTAGGTTCTGACAATGAGAGAAGAAAACATAACTGTATCATATAGCTAGAAATGTCAGTTTGTGCTGATGTTCATGGCTGGCTTTCTCTACGTGGACATTGCACTTGACTGTATTCCTCTGGAAAGTTTTCTCCCTGCAGCCAAGGGCACGGCTGCTGCTTAGGTAACTGGCTGGGGGTCCCAGCTCGGCAGTAGCAACACTTGCTTTGTTGCTTCACATTTTGAAAAACTGAGAAAATTCTGGAACAGCTTCAGAGGGTCTCTGCATGAGACTGCATTTTCAAAGGTGCTGCAGAGGTTGCAGGTGCCTCAGTCAGTGGTGGCTTTTATTGCAGCCCATCTCTGTATGGGAACAGAAGCTTTCAGATGCCAACTGCCTTCCTGTTCTGTTTACCACCACTAGCCCAGGACACTCACAAAACTGAGCACAGGATCTCCCAAGGCATGCCGCACGGTTGCAACGTGTGAACTCACCTTAGCTGCTTCTCCTCTGGTGTGGACACAGCCCCCCACAGCTGTGACATGCAAAGCCAAGATTGTTCTCACTGAGTAGCTTCCATGAAATAGCCATATCATCTTTCTGTCTTGGGTTTTAACTGAGCAAACACCTATACACAGGGATATAATCCAGGAGGAAGGAGGTGTAGTGAAAGAAAGGAGAACTTAAATAAAGCAACAAGGAAACATTTGAGCCCTGTCATTTGAGATTCTGAAGTGCAAGCAGACTGGGTTTTGACAATTGCTCTGTTTAAAAAATCACAGTGGTGAGATGGGAAAACCAAATACTTAATCAGTGGACATATTGTCACTAAAGGAAAGATACCCTGAAGACCTCTTGGCTCTATTTCTTTACTTTGAAACTGCCAAGAAATTGCCAGGTGCTATTTTGTGTCATTTGCTAGTACAAATGTCATTGTACTCCTTGTTCTACCATTGTACTCCATATAATCCTTGAAAGAAATATTGACTTGCATGTGATTAACATTGAGGGTAGAACCCCATACACCTGGGTAAGTGGCTTGCATGTTTGTTAGGTCCTTGTCAGCAACTGTTGCCAGCTTGACTTCTGCTCCACAATTTAATACTGCATATTTATCATGCTCACTGTACTATTATCTAGTACAAAGCCAAGAGTTTAAATAATCCTGACTTCCTCAAAAAAACCTTCTTTGAAACACCTTAAAAATAACTTTGAACGGGTGAATAATAACACTTCCCAGTGGGCAGTGGGACAACTTAGGAGATCATGGTTACAGGATGTCTTTGTCTCAAAGGCTGAGTTTCTTTTACATTTTGACCCACTGCTGGCCCCTAGAAATTATTTTAATAGTTTTAAACTATGAGGGTGGATTCAGACTAGCTATAAGAAGAAATTTTTTACAATGAGGGTAGTGAAACACTGGCACAGGTTGCCCAGAGAGGTGGTCGATGCCCCATCCCTGGAAACATTCATGGTCAGGTTGGATGGGGATCTGAGCAACCTGAGTTGAAGATGTCCCCGCCCATTGCAGGGGGGGTGGACTAAATGTCCTTTAAAAGTTCCTTCCAAACCATTCTGTGATTTGATGATCTGTCAAACCCATCTTTGGCCATTCTATGTCATCAGAATTTCCATAGTCTGCAAACCTCCTCAGCAGGCATTGTACCATTGACACAGAGACAGCCTGGCATGGTTTGAAGGTATTTTTCCTGGAATATCTGCAGCCCTGTTGTGTCCAGGATGCACTGCCCTTACCCCATGTATGCAACAGAGTACATACACACACACACACACTTTCTGGAAACGTGCTTGTTTTCAAGGTGATTAATGAGAAGTTTAGGTTCAAAAAGCTGGCAAGGCAAAGCTCAAATGTGACGCTGTCTTGCTTTATAAAAGTGTGAAGAATATTAGCAGAATCTAGACTTAGGGCTTTCAGAGGAAAATTACAGTGCTTCATTTTTTTTTTTTTTTACAGCTAGAATTACCCCCAGAAAGACTGATACCTACCTTCTTTATAACACATGCTGTTACTTGTACTGTGGTTGTGCTTGTTATAAAGCATGCTCTCTCTTAATGTCATTTTGAAGGTAGTTTATGAGCAATGCAAACAAATTCAAAACTTTATGAAAAGGAAGAACAGGAGTAACTTTTATACTGATTTTAAAATTTCAGTTAGTGCTCAGAAATGATAAATAAAGACAGAGCTGAAAAGTCTCTTTATCAGAGATGCAAGATTTTTTTTTTTCCCCGTTTGCCAGGAATGCAGAGCTTCCACGACAAAGGAAATAGCAAGCAATATAATGTCAGTAATCTTGTGTCTAAGTCTACGATGTGTATTATGCATGAATAGTTTTGCCTGGCAGGCAATGAATTTCAAAAAAAGTTGGATTTACACCACATAGATAACATTGGAATAATTATGTTGCCAATGCCATTGTGGCTTCCAAAGCATTTTATGTCCACGCAGACTCAATTCTGAGGCAAAAAACCTGTTTCCAATCACGAAGTCCTGAGCCAAGATTCTGCCCAATGTCTGAAATGAAAGAAAATGCACTAATAGTTCCTGGTTTATTTGATATGTGGGGAAATCAACACACATATTAAAAGCACTGAAATGTTGAAGCAGGAGGAACACATTGGCAGGGATTTTGATCAGACTTGCTCCACAAAAGCTCACATGTATTTTATTACATACCTTCTTGACTTCTCTGCCTGGTTCAAAAGTGCACAGCAGTGCCATTAAGATTCCCAGGAAAGTGGGTGTTGTCTTCTCCTATTACATTGGTGCCACCATTTCACTCCTGATTTTTAAGGTCTGAGCATGTAGTAATGATCTGAAAAATGCATGTTGCTTGTCAAGTAACTCACCCTCTGCTACAGCATCAATTGTATGAAAGAAGGACCATCGCAGAGGTTGACAGGGGCTTAGGGCCATGCATTGCCTGTAGGGCATGATGGGGTCCCAGCATAGCAGGGTCTCAGTGCTGTGCTTAAAAGTCTCTTCTACCATCTGCCATGTGGATTTCATGAAAGCATTACAACCTCCTTTTCCCTACCACTTCTGCTATGAATGCCTGATTTACTTTATTTCCCCACTCCAGTGCTTTTCATCGTGCATGTTTATACAGGAGCAAAGTGAGTGTAAACTCCTAGCCTTCTAATTTGAAGATTTTTTACTGTCATTTTGCATAAATGTAAATGGACACACTAAAGTGAAAAACCCTATGAATAATGGGATGTGCTAGCAGATTTTTTTCCCAGTTTATTAACAGATAGGTGAGAAAACCTATGTCTTTTCTCCTGGTGAGTGACTCCATTCCACCCAGCTTCTTGCCTCATGACTTAGTGCCAAGTAAAAGAAGTATTCCATATTTACCTAAATACATACTCGATATTTACCAGGGCCTCAGAAAAGCTGGAGACCTTTTCCCCCCCTTCTTCACAACAAGCAAACTTACAGAGTAACTCTTTACCTTGGATTCCCTCATTTTGTTCATCCTCCAATCAAAAGGGAGAAGAAATCTAAAGGTTACTGTACAAAAGATGGGAAAGATCTGAAGTTTACTACTTCCAGCAGCTTATCTGCAGCCCTCAGTGGTGATGTATTGAGTGCATCAAGGGTTAGTGTTTCAGTAAGCGTCCCATTTGCCACAGAGCCTGAGACAGGAGCACCACGCAATAAACTCACAGTCTATTTTTGATGCCCATATGGGACTGAAACCACCTGTAGTATGTTCTGAGGCTGCACTTTTCCATGTATCACCAGCCTTGCTTATACATCAGTGCCACGACCCCTGACCTCTTCAGTTTCTGTTTGTATTTAGCCCAGATCCAAACTAACGGACCATGGAAATTTGCTGATGGCCACAAACTGCCGTACATTTATTTATGACAGCCAGCTCTTTGGGTGAGAACTCCTTGGGAATAGTGAAGGAAATTCAAGCCTGGAGCCAGACTGAATCACTGGAAGGTTCTTCAGCTCAGTACCAATTTCTGGAGCACATTCCTTATGTATGTATTATACCCTTGGGATGCATACACTAAGGGAAAGGAAAGATCCTACAGCCTGCATCAAACTCTGCATTTCTGTACAGATCTTTGTGCTGTGACTGTTGAGGAAGCTTTTAGCACTGCTTTTCAGTATCTCCACATCAATGTAGTACACCTGAAATGTTAAAGCTTTATGGATGCCCGTGGAAAGCAGCTAATATGTATGAGGATTGGAATTCCTGGGTTCTTTCTCAGGAACTGCTGCAGTTCAGCCTCCTGTGCCAACTCTTCATTCGTAAAACAGGGTTGTTGTTTATTACCTGACAGGAGTGCTTTTATAAAGCTAATGTGGTGTCCTAAACAAGATTTGTAAATCCCAGTTAGGGACACTAGCATCAACTTCCACAACTTTAAAAATGAAATTTCTAGTGTTTATCTTGGCAAAGAAAAGCTGCTACATAGGAGCAAATTTATAAAGAATCCATTTGTCTTCTCAGACAAGACAGGCACTGGAGGCAAAATCCAGCCTGTGACCTCTAATTTGTCCAGCCACGCTGTCCCTTCCAGCATGACATCTCCATTTTATTTGATTGCTCCAGTCAAACTTCCTCAGATACTGTCCCCAGGAGTGGAGACTGGTAGAATTGGAAAGGACTAAACATCATCCACTTCTCCCTGTTAGCCCCAGGACAGCAGCAAATCTTTCTGCCACCAGTGTAACTTCTAGGCTCTGTTTTTCTTGGCTGCATTTCCCAGCTTTGCCCTTCTAGCACTGACTCATTTCTTCACTGCTCCACGTTATAGGATGCTGCACACATACTGAAAAAAGCACCTCATGTTTCCCTGTAGTAGAGTGGGCACAGGTATTTGTGACAGTTGTGATCGAGCTTTATCTTCATAAATTTAGATGATACACGTGTTTGGTCAGTTCAGCCTTAAAAACAGAGAATGTGTGTTCCATTTTCTTTTGTAGTGTTGGGGTAGTCTTTTCTCTTTCTACATTAAATCACGGAGATTTTTGTGTTGGTTTTTTTGGGGTTGTTTTGGTTTGGTGGTTTGGGGTTTTTTTGAATGATGGTTAACCAACTACTGTCAAGTCTTTTTAAATGTTAATGGACTGATAAATAGGGAATTTATTTGGGCCCTCATGCTATTTTTGCTTTCAGTTTAAACTATTGCCACTTATCTCCAGTGTTTCAGTATGACATTTTAATGAATGGCCTGTTCCCTCAGCTCAGCTCACAAAAGCTATTCTACCTCTGATTTTATGTCACATCAGCTTGAGATCAGAATAGGTGAGCATAACCTCTGAGCACCTGTGTTACGTTTTTAAATATAATGTATTCTTTGCTGGTCTGTGCCAGTTCTGATATCTCTATAGTGAATTGCTTTGTATGTGCTCTTACGAAGCAGAAAATTTTGGAAGAGGCAGACTCTCCCCTGATGCAGAGGTCACATTAACATTAGCAGAACAAAACAAAACAAAAAAAGCCCAGACATTCAATAGAAAAATATGCCCTCTGTCCTAAAATGGCAGTCAAGCTTCATGTAGTTAGGGTAAACTCACCCTAGTTTTGCATTTTAATACATCAGGCTGTAATTTGTGTCAATTGGGTCAGTAATTACCAGAAACCTGAACAGTCCCTGCAGTGTGGGTGGGAATCTCTGGGCAGGAGGTGGAGCAGGTAGCCAAGGGCCAGTACTGGGGGTTTCTAGGATAGATCCTCCCTTCTAATCTGCTAAAAATCTGACTCCTGGCATAGGTGCTGGGGTACTTGGATGTCTTGGAACACCTCTCTCTGAGTGCCTGAATCATTGAAGAATATTAGATTTAGGGCTCTAGATTATTTATCTCCTTATTGTGATTTGACCTTGGGTGGCTGCCAGATACCTACCCAGCTGCTCCCCTCCTGGACAGAACAGGGAAAGAAAACAAGATGGCACACCCTGTGGGTTGAGATGAGGATGGGGAGATCACAATTACCATTGTGGGCAAATCAGACTTGATTAATTTAATTTAATTTATTGACAATTAAATATAGAGTTTGATGGTGAGAAACAAAGATAAAAAGTAAAACTCCTTCTCCTTACCTTCTCCCCTCTCCTGGCTTTTATTCCAGTCTCAACTTCACTCCTTCATCCCCAGCTCCTCTGCCTCCCCACCCTGAGCAGCACAGCAAGATGGGGAATGGGAGGCATGGTGTGTCCATAACAGCTCATATCCAGTGCTCCATCTTCCTCACACTTTTCCCCCTGCTCCAGTGCGTGCTTCTTAATGGGCTGCAGTGTGGGTACCGTCTGAGTACAGTGCTGGAGAAACTATTCTTCTCTCATTGTCCATAGTTTTACACAGAGGAAGTACAGTAAGGGTTCTTTGAATGCTGCTGGGGAGACATTTTTTGAAACCCTCTGAGCTAGGTCCTTGGCTGGTGAATATCTGCGTTAATATTTATCAACTTTCATAAACCTACATTCTCTCAAGCCACCCGGCGATCTGAAACAATTTTTTTGTCCTCTGGAAAGAAAGGAGAAGCTATTTTCCATATTGTGAATACTGTCACACATGCATGGTGTTGATTAATTAAAAAGAGGTGAGGCTCTTTAGGACACTTGGGAAGAGATCTCTCTCCCAACCTCCTGCTTTCCCTCACTCTGAGATGGCTTGTTCACCTGAGGCTGAAGGTTGAGCAGCAGGACCAGAAGTACAAAGCAGAACACCAGTCAAAGCCAGTCAAAAGCCCTACCTTGGTGTGCATCTCTGGAAATCCAGCACAGCTGTAAGGCTGGGAAAAGCAGAGTGTTTGATCATGACTTCTGTATTGGATATTCATTTAGACTCTCTCCCTTCAAGCAAGACCTAACTAACTGCATGCCTGTAGTCTAAACTGGCAGTGATTGAGCACAATTTACATTTTGGTTTTGTAGTGTTTAATTCTGTAAGGAACTAAATAACTTAAATGAAACAGCCTTCTGTGCAATTAGTAAAAAGAAAAGGCAAAACTAAAACATGGTGTTCCCTTTGACAATTAAATAGGAAGAAAGGAACACCATGCTTTAAATTATATGAGCTTTCAGCTAAGCCTCTCATTAGTTGTGAAAACCTTTTTCTCTGAAATCTCCTGAACCCTGTTTTTGTAGGGGGAAAATAAGAAAAAGCACTTTGTCAAATTGTTGTTTTGAAATGGAAGGTTTTAAATTTATCCGTTTCTCCGTTTCCCAAAAGTTAGTGTTTACAATAACGTCTCCAGACCACCCATAATCTGGTTATGTGTCTAGCCCGGCCTTCAGTCTCTAAACAGATGTTTATCTGAGCATTATCTGATTCCCTTGTGGTAGGAGGGTCTGCTCATAATCCCAAAACCCATTAAAGAAATGAGGGAGTTGTAAAAACATTTTGAAATAGATGAAACACCTTTCAAGATAAGGTGCTGATAAAGGACAGTAAAAGCACAGTGGGACTTAAATGATTCCTTGGATACTTCATGCTACTTCTTTGTCAGCTGCAATATTTATATCTTGCTGTGGTGACTGTACAATAAGGCAGGTACTGAGCAATAGTTCCAAAATAAATGTCTTAGATGTTAGAAACACAGAGAGACTACTTTTTATTTTACTTTCTTATATTCACTTTAAGAAATGAAAATTGCTTCTTAAAAATAAATGGTGGTTTGTCATTGACTCAGTCCTTTAGAAGCTTTGTTGTCTTTGATGTTGTCTTTGTAAGAGATGAAGACTTAAAATCAAATGATATCCTGATATTTGAAATTAAGGTCTTATAAAACATGCAGGCATGTATGTTACTTTATCCACATGAGTTCTTAGATCAGAAATAAAGAAGCTGTAAATCTCTTTTTTTTTTTTTTTTTTTTTGTAATTATATATATGTGATAAAGCAGGGTAGAAACACAATGTGGGGGGAAAAAAAATATTAAATAATTCCTAATGAAAACCAAACTACAAAATCATTACAGTAATTAAGTAGCTAGAAGATCACATACTTCATTACTCACAAGCTGGCAGGTCATAAGAAAGGCACAAGTGCATTTTCATGGCAAGAAATATGTCCATTAAATTATACCATTAAGTCATATACACAAGTCATTGTATTTGCTTGCTTTATGGGTTTCATACCGACTTTACCTTCTATTCAGTGCTGTAGACGAGAGGGTAGCATTAAAGATAGGCAAATAAAAAATGCATTTACCTGATTGTTAGGTATTTTTTTGTTGTTGGGGCAGCCATGCATAGCTGAAGCGTTCAACAGTGAAACTGCAAAAGAGCCAATCAGAATGTGAGCTTTGCATTGCAAAAGCCTCAAAATGAGAACACGAACACCTTCAAGTTTTTCCCTGTTTTCTCTAGTTTCTCCATTATATACAGTAATGTTTTGCTTTCCTCCTTTTTCTGAAGTCTTAAAATTTATTTTTAGTGTTCCTGGTGGTGTTTTGCTTTTGTGCAGTGATTAAATTTCCTCAAATAGAAGAGTAGCTAATGTGATAGTTTTTACAGCTGACACCGTACTCAGCTGCTCTTCTCATTCTCCATTGCTCTTTTTGCAATTTATGCCTGGATGTATCTTCATCATGTGGTCAAAACACAGTGGCTTCCCATGATGGGATCTTATCCTGGAATGGGAATATGTGCGTGTCAGTTGGTACAGCCATGGGTTTCTGGTGCATTTCTCATACTTCTGGATGCTCTTGTGTCAGGGGACCCAAATTTAGACACTCTCATCACCTCCACCTCACTCACTCCCACAGTATATATGCCATTGCTGTCCTGTTCCTAAAGCATGCCTGTCCCAGATATTCAGCCTGATGGAAATGTTCACTATTCACAAAAAGGGTGAGAAGCAGCAAGGCCATTGTTTGAAAAGTGAGGTGCAACCCCAAGGTAGAGCAGCCCTACTCAAAAAACTCTGATCTGTTTTAGAGAAATCAGTGTGCCTCATTAGCATCACTTAATTTCAGGATTGTATCTTCTCAGCCAGTAGTCTGTTGGTACTTAAAAAACTGTTAATTTTTAACTCTGTTCCCAACCTCCTTCCATTTCGGCTCATGTCACGTATTAGATGCAGTGGATTCTGCTACTTCTGCCAAATCCAACATACTGCCACTCATTTTTCTGTTCCTGCTTTCCTCCTTTGCCTTAACCATGGGAGACCCAGTGCCACAAAGCATTTAAACATATGTTCAACTCCAAGCGTTGAAGTGTTTTGCTGAGTCAGGACCTTTGCATTCAACTCAGCCTGTCTGAGTGCAAGTAACCTTTGAAGTTTGAAAGGCACAAGGAGAAATCCTCAGTAGCACACGGAGGACCAATTAATTCCTTCTTTTATTAGTCTCCTTGGTTCCTCACTGTACTTGCTCTTAGATTCCCATTTTTCCCTTTCTTTGCCTTGTTGTACCATCTGCCTCTTTGCTTCCCACCATTCTCTTCTTTCATTTACCATTTGTCTTCCCCAGAGTTGGGAACTATAGTTCTACTTTGTACCTCAGAAAATTTGCTGTACAGTACAATTAGTTTAATTGAGTTGCCCATACAGATTGGCTTGTTTGTGACATGCTTCTGGTACCATCAGGCAGGTGACCAAGAATGCGACTCCCATGCCATGAGACCTGTCTGAGGGAACGATCTCACTGCAATTTGTCCTGATGGCATAAAAATGCCTGTGCTGGAGTAAATGTTTGCTTAATAGATGAGTTCTCCTGTGCTTGTATGGGAACAGTTGATGCATGTAGCTGCTTCAGAAAGAAAAGAACTGAAAATTTAGAGGAGTTTGGAATGGAGGCTACTAATTAGATCCCTCTCTCAATCTCTGAGCCCAGAGCTTTCCCAGAGCTTTGGTGACTTTGCACTGACTCAGAGAGACCCGAGTCCTTTTGATGTCTTTGCTTTTTTTTTTTTTTTTTTTTTATACCTACTGCAGCTTAGCTCTGAATTCAGAACTTTTGCTTGTGTTGCACTCCCGGGTCACTGTGACCTCTCCCACTGTATCAGGCAACCCATCGTGTGATTGCTTTCATAAATGTGCCAAGCTCAATATTCACACCTCTCAAGTAGCTAACCCCTGTTGCATCTACTAGAAAGCTGGTCCAGAGCCATCCTCTTATGATCGCTGGAAATACTTTCTTTTGAAAGCTTCCTCTAGAAGTGTGTTAGTTCTAGTAATAGATCTCTAAATTGATCCTGCATATGCCATTTTGATATAAAACTGTAAAGTAACTTGCTTGATCCCTTCTTAAGTGATGATGTTTCCAGCCTAGAGTTGTTTTGGGGAGCTGCTATGGGGCAGAGTATATGTCCTTGCATGTTTCACAGTGTTTCTGTTCAGTGTATCAGTTAACTGTATAGATTAAAGTACTTTTCTTGATTCAATAGCATAATTCTTTAATTGGTGGTTTGCTCACACCAAGGGACAGAAGTCAGTCTGTTTTCCTAGAGAAACACATTTCTATGTTGCTGCACTGTGACAACAGATGAAGAGAAGGCTGAGGTTCTCAATGACTTTTTTTCCTCAGTCTTTACTGGCAACCTTTCTCCCAACACTTCCCAAGTCAAAAAAACCACAAGGCGGGAATCAAGGTGGTGAAGTCACTCCCACTGTATGTTAAAATCAGGTTTGTGACATCCTGAGGAACCTGAACATACATAAGTCTATGAGATGCATCCCATAGTTCTGAGTGAGCTGACAGATGTAGTCACCAAGCCACTCTCAATAATATTTGAGAAGTCATAGCAGTCAGGCGAAGTCCCTAGTGATTGGAAGAAGGGACATGTTA
>JANHGN010012065.1:48301-88509 GCA_024605025.1 Megaceryle maxima
GAGGCCCCATCCCTGGAGACATTCAAGGTGGGGCTTGACAGAGCTCTGAGCAACCTTCTCTAGTTGAGGATGTCCCTACTCTCAGCAAGGTGGTTGGGCTAGATGACCTCTAGAGGTCCCTTTCATCCCAGACATTTAAATGTTTCGCTGTGGTGTCTGCTATTTCCAACAATTGCACATAATGTCCGAAATGACTGTAATGGACTGGGACAGTTGGAAAAAAAAATTGACCCCGTGAGCATATATCTTAATGAAAACTGTATTAATATGTGATGTAGTGGTTGTGGATGCTTTTGATGTTGAATGTTTTGCAAGCCATATAACGGCATTCAGTCACTTCCTTCACACTGTTGCAAAATGGTGTAAAGTTTAGATTAGTAACAGGTCGTGACATAACAGCAGTACTTCAGGCCTGGAGGAGAACTCACAAAATGTTACGTTTACAGATCACTTTGTCAAAATAACTCAGATTGTCACTACGTCTCTATTTTTGCTGCCAGAAATACTCACACAGATATGAGCCCTTCTGGTTTGTGGATGCCGTTGTTGTTTCACAGAGCCGTGATGGATGCTCAGCCCTGTTAAAAAGCATGAACTTAGCTGAGCGTGTGGTATGGCAAAGGACACCTGAAGGTTGGCTGTGCTTTGGTGTTCCCAGCTGTGTTTAACTACTGTCAAACGTGATAATCACAGCATGGGAGAGCCTTCTGCCAGGCTTCCTCGTGATTCCGAGAGGAGGGAGCAGAGCCTTTCTTTTCAAATAGTCAAGCGAGCATCAAAGCTGTTACCTTAGGCAAAACTAAAATGGAAGGATAACATTTTAATTGCCTGACAGTGAATTTAGGTTTTATTCAGCAAAGCACGTGAAATGTGTTGTCTTCATTGGGAGCGTGATATTTAAACCTAAGCATATGTTTAAGTTCATTCCTGAGGTTTCCAAGTGAGGCCCTCAGGGAAAGGCATTTCTCACCTTCCCCCTGAGAGAGAAGAGGTGTTGGGCTCTGTGCCTAATGGAATCAGGGAACTTTATTTGCATAAAAAGCTAATGAGAGGTAAAGTGTTAATGAGAGGTAAAAGGTAAAGTGACAACGAAACTGTGAGGAAGGGACCAGGGCAAAGGGGTGTCTCTTCTGCACAGCTCTACAGGAATAAGCTATGTCCCATCTCCTCGAAAAAGGGAGGAAGGGCCTGGGTCCTCAGTCTGCTCCTCCTCACTGCCTGGTGGGGTTTCCCTGTCCGTTGGGTCATGCAGGCAGGTGAGCAAGGTTTTCACACACTTGCTAAGGAAATTACTGCTGATTCATTAGTAACTGGCTCTTTTCCAGCCCCAAAACAGCTTCTGAGGTGGAAGAGGTCAAATCTAGCTCAACATTACCTTACGTAGCATGTGAACACATTTTTATCATGTGGTGACTTCTGCATCCTCAGCATAGCTGCCTTCAGATAAAGTGGCTTTCATCATTTTATGGATCCTATAAGAGCCACAGCATTTTTTTGTAACTACAGTTTCATTTTGAGGGCTTTTTTTTTCCAGTTTTGTGACTCATAGTCCTTTTCTCCAGAAACATAAAATGATTCATATACCCAAGCACTTAACTTCTTTTACATTTGTAAATGGCACTTCATGCATCCTTAATGAGGGTATTCCAAACCGCTAAAACCATAATTTGCTTACACTACATAATAAGGTTTGAATCCTGCAATGACTTATGTAAATACTTCCAAGTTCATTGTAAGTTTTTGCAAATGGTGACTTAGAATCAGAATGTCCACTGGCTTAGACTCAGTGGGTCTCTGTGGTCCTCATAAGATCTGACACAGCACTTAGGAAGAGAGAGTGAGAAAGAAAAATTGAATTGATGTTATAAATCTGATGCAGAAAAGAATGCAGAAGAGGCTCTTTTATTGCTTTCACAGGGGTAAGAGTTGAATATTAAAGTACATTAGAAAAAGGAGATGGAAAGAGAAGATGAAAAACATTTTTTTTCTTTCACTCTGCTCCAGAATTTCTAAAATTAAACTCTCAGTGTCTTAATATTTTTATTGGAAGATATGAGGGAAAAATCCCTGTGCTGGATAATTCAAAGCCCAGATTTATTTAGACTCAAAATATACAGAACTAGAACTGCCTTTTTTTAAAAAAGCTATTGCACTTGGGCAGTGCACATAATTTATGATTTTTAAAATGCAATCAAATACTGTATGATGGGTTTTTAAGCTCTTAATCCAGAGTTTTTCCTCCCAAATCTTCCATGAACCACTTCAGATTATTCAGTGTCCAAAAAAAATCCTTCATCTTTTTCATTTAGCTAAAAGACGGAATTCTAAAAGCAGTAAAATCTTCCAATTTGAGTTGAAATTTAATAAATCATAAATGCATTTTGGGGCCTCAGTTTATGTTCTGACAATCAGATTTCTGAAAAAGTCTAAATCTTTTTTTTCAAGTCCATAGAGTAGTGTTTTTGCAGGCGTATGTTCATTTTCAGATATTTTATTGCTCTGTCTTTTTCTATGTAATTTTCACTTTGTTGTTTTTGTGAAAAAAATGGAGTTTTTGTTACAACCTTCTTTTTCATGTTGCATAAAATGTTCTCTTTCTTCCTCCCTCAACCTCCAAGAATTAAAAAAATATAAAAAAAGAATTAATAATATCTCACTGATGTCACTGGAAGAGTACAACTGAAACAATACTATTAGGAGACGACCGTGAACTGCATGGCACGTGCATTGAGCATTGCAGGATCTGGAAAGAGCTTGGCTTTTGGCCATCAAAGCTGTTTTCTAGTTGCAGATGTAGTCACTGGGTAACTTGCACCAGCCCTGACACTGCTTCAGAAGTGGATCCTGGTGCTCCCTCCTTTGTGGTGCTTTGTCCACGCAACATTGCATTAAAAGGATTGGAAGCATTTCAGATCTTACCAGAAGGTGCAGGAGGGAGCCAAAGCCTCCAATTTATTTATGCTGTTTCAATGCTTGTCCAGTGATGTTGTAGATATAGTTTGCACTCCTGGCATTGCTGTGCTCAGGTGCCTACTGATCACTCCCAAGACAGTACTTATATCAGAGAGAGGCAATTTTTGAAGAAACAGTGTTCCTGAAAAGAAGTCACTATGATCTGAGGTCCCATGCAGCTTTTTTAACAGGTGATGAGGATATATCCTAGGATGCCAGTGAAGGTCCATCATTCTCCTTGAGGGAAAATGATGGACTCCTGAAAAATAAGCTTAATGAGCAGGGAGCATTTCAAGGATCAGGAGCTCAATGACGCTTTTCTAGTTCTTTTCTCACAGGAAAGAGCTGAAACTGGTTTTGTAAGATCTGGTCTGGGGCATTTGCTTGGTGGCTTCTCCCTCTGCACTCTGTGGTCTTCATTCCTCTCAAAGCTGGTATTTGGCTTTTGCTGTCTCTGTCGGGAGCTGACAGTGCACTTCTTTGCAAAGATTCACCAAGTGTTTATTTAGGGGCTACTTTACATCTAGGCAGAAATCTTTCAATATTAAAAATACATCTTACTTGGCAATTTACATAAGCTACTACTTACTTTTGCCTTCAGAACTGACCACCAAGAAGGAAAAAAATGTTTCTTTTGGCCTCAAGTTTTCCATAATTGGGAAGGAGATTTTGAGTCAGAAATATGCAATTTTATATGAAGCATGGACTAAATGCAAGATATCAAGTTTGGACTTTTGCCTCTGTTAAAGAGTATTTTGAGACTGAATGTCTGGCTTTCTTTGGGAGCCCAAGGGGAACCTAGAAAGTCCAGGGTCAAAGCCTAGAAAAGCCACATTTACATAATATAAACAGGTTTCTCATTAGCAAAACAATAATATTGTCTTATAGTTATATGCAGTGGCTTTTTTGCTTCTCGAAGGCAACCCTGTCATGGAAAGGCTTAAACTGGCAGGTGTATAACAAGTTTTTACCTCAATCCACTCGGCCATTGGGTTTCAGCTGGAGATAGTCAGTTGAGTTTGGTACGAGTCTGCGCTGCCATCAGGAACAGTCAGGGGAAACCTTTTCCAGCACAGCCCTCCTGAGCCACCTGGCCCTGGTCTCTGCTGTGCCAGCATGAGCACCTCTGTGCTATGCCTGGAAGGTGCCTTGTCCGGGCATCAGGTTCCAGTTCTTAACAGATGAGGAAAGTTCATTCTCGTTCGCTGGTTTCTTTGTTCCAGCTAAAGGAAATGTGGCAGCAGAGGGTGGTTAGATGGCAGTTCTGCCAGCAGCTACATCTTGTGCTGCAGTGCTTGGGATGGTGGATAGATGGTACACACAAGGCTGTTGAGAAGGAAACAGTCTTATGTGGAGAAAATTAAGTACAGTAAGGACCAGCCTTCACCTTGAAAGCTGTGCAAGTGAAGTTCATTGGAACAGGCACAGTGGTGTGAAAGTATGAGGACAGATATCGAGGCCAACAGCACAAAAGTGAAGGGAGGAAACAGAAGAGATCCTGGAGTGTGGCAAAGCTCTCCCATGGTTTCTATAGCTAGCATTTACTTCTCTGTTTAGCCCATTGCCTTAGAAATCTTGAGGAACTTGATCTTTTCAATTACATCCATCATGTTTCTTTCTCTTTTAAAATTAATTAATCTGTGGATCACCTCCATCCTGCCTTGGTGCTCCTCTGCCTCACAGAGCAAGAGTTAAGAGCCCCATTTTTGGCCCTTTCCCTTAGTGTCTCCTCACTTGTTTCACTGACAAAAAAAGTTAGCTCTGTGCAGGATGTTCCCTGGCACATCAAAATCACATCACATAGGGCTGGCTTTGGGGTTTGTTACAGGTGCAAAGCAGGCACCAGACATGCTGCAAAGTGCCAAGCTATCAACCTTTACGGCAACCATGACTTTACAGGCTTGGCTTCAGGCTGGGTAAAAATACACTGGGTAAACATAGGTAGGTTTCACTATGGATAGCTCAGAGATTTCAGGATCTGACAGGCAAGAGATCTGGAAGTCACCATAGCAAGTCAGACTCCTACAAGAGCTTCCCAGAAGGGGAGCTGAAGGCTTCTCCTGCACTGAGCTCATGGAGAGTGCAAAGTCAAGCATTTGCAGAACCTGGCATAAATAAAACCACTGTCAGAAATAGTATGTTAAGAATTAACAGAAAGATAGTATTCTGGGATTCTTTTAAGTGTTTATACCCAGTAATCCAGCTACCAGAAGTAAGCTATAACTGGGGGTTGCTTGGAAGACCACCTTATCATCCTGACCTCATGCACTTTGATGCTCAAAGGGCTGGAACCTGGGAGGCAGTTCCAGCCTCTCCCATCACTTTTGATTCAGAAAGTGTTTTAAATGGAAGGCTCAGCCAGCCATGCAAACTGCAGGCATCAAAAGAATAAAAATCCATAAATTAAAGCAAATTAGATACAATTGTGCCATAATTTTCTACTTAAGTCAACTGATTGGGCCTTGGATTGGTGAGCACGATGAGGAGCATTTTGGAAAGTGGAAATTGCATTATGGCTTCTGTTTCCTTAATAAGAATTCTCTCACATAAAAGGCCAAATAAAAAAATAAAAAAAGCTTCCCCCTCCATTACTTCTGTGCTTCTGACTTTTTTTAAATCTCTTGTTTTAATTTCAATATGCATTATTGGGTTTTTCTTCCCATTCTGGCAGTGTTCTGAAATTTTTGAACTGCCAGCCAGATAGACTCAGCGTTTCTAAAGCAGCATCTGCATATGTGCACATATTAGTCTGATGAAAATGCTGGACAGGCTGAGACTGATCCAAGATGTATTTGCTTAGCTGTGATCAGTTAATAACACCACTGTGTATTAAGTATTGTGGTTGCTATATTGCGGCACGCTCCTCCCAGCTATAGCTCATGCATCATTCCCTCCGTCCATAAAATTATGTCTCAGCCAGCCCTGCGCTGAGTCTTAAGCAGGGTGGAAGCAATGCCATCCGTCCTTCCATCCCCTCTGTCTAGGGCAGCAGGAGGATCTCAGGCCTGTCACACACAGTCAGGGGAAGCAGTTTGGGAACCAGCTAGGGGAACTGCTCGCTTTCTGTACTCTCCCTTTATGGTAGCAGCTTTGTTGGCCTTTCCAGGATCACTTATAGGAAGCACTTTTTGCAGCACTGCTGGCCAGGCAGGACCTCCATCAGTGTGGTGGGGAGAAAAGCATATGGTTTGGCATAAAGGAAATAAGCGTTAAATGCTGATGTATTTCTCAAAAGGCAGATTGTCTGAAAAATCTGTCTGATGATAACCCAAACCAGAACAAGCTGTAATTACATATCCTTTGGTTTGCAGTTTATATGATTTTTCTCTCTGGTTTTGCAAGTGTGCCACAGTTATGCTTCAGTGGCTCAGCAGCCTTTTAACAAGCTGTAGAAGGTACCCTAATGCTCAGGCACTGACAGTGCTAAAAGACCGAACGTACTATCCTTTAACCCTTTGTAAGATAATGTAGTTTAACAATATGGAGCAGTCTCAAAGTGATACCCTGTCTACAGGGAGCTGGGAGGAGGGAGGTCAGGAATTGGGATGATTACCCAATTCCTTTTCACTGTAAAGCTGCTACTCGGGATATTTTGGTGCTTGAGTTAATAATCTTGCGAATATAACAAGGTAGAGAGGGAATGGCACAGAGGAAACTATTTGGATGGAATTAAACATTAACAACAAAAATAACAACCAAGTAGGAGCAAAAGAAGGGAAATACTATCTGAGTACAGTCTGTACCCAGTTTTAACAGGCAGGAGGGATTTGTTTACAGGAACAATCACCTCTTTCCTCCTTGTGGTAAAATGTGCATTTAAAGGAAGTACTAGTCATAATTTTGTTTAAATACAACTTGCAAAGTAAAGCCTCAAAGGCAAGCCTGATCCATTTAAGGTGCTATTCTGTAAATCAATTGTTTAATTTAAAATAGGAGGCAGCAGCCAGCTGACTGATTTCCAAACTGGATGGCCTTTTCAGACCATGTTACCCCAGTGTCTGTTCCACAGCTGTAAAACTCTGTGGTGAGAAGGCTGCTGGATCAGCCATTGGGGTACCAGGGCTGATTCACTCTCCTCCATCAGGTTTTGCCACAGGGTTCTCCAGGTACCCAGATGTAAAGCCAAAATACCCTGGACAGTAAAGCCAGTCTCTTAGAGGACCATTTACTACATGGTTTTGTCCTTATGAAAATAAAGGGACAGATGTGGAGAAGTACAAGCCTCCCAGAATAGGTCTACCTTCTCCAACAGAGGCAGGAGGAAGCTGCGCAGCCTCGCTGCTCTTCTGCTGTTGGTCCAGGTGATCTGGGGCTTACCAGATAGCCCAACACCTCCACCCTCCAAGTAACATCAAGTCTGATTTAAGAGTCCAAAGAGTACTTTTTTCAAAACATCAATGGCTGGATCAGAAGATCAAAGATCATTGATGTTTAAATTTTATTTTATCTCAGAGAATGATTTTTTTAAAATCCTGTATCAGCTTTTTTTGAATGCTTGAAAGGGGAAATAATTGAAGGGTATTTATTAGTGTTAGCAGTAGTATACCAAAATGTATTGCATGCCTTACTATTAAAATAATTCTAGAGATGCAGTGCCAGCAAATCATAGATTCAGAGAGTTGGCAATAAATTAATTGGAGAACTAAAAAAGTACTGGAAATTGGGAAAGATGATGAGATGGAAGAGATGAGCTGAGCAAAGTGAAGACTGAGAATGTCACGTCTTTCTTGCACTACTATGTTAATATAGCAAAACCAGAGTGGGAATACTGATCTTCACGTGCTTCTAAGAACTTCTTGCCATACTCAGTCAAATTGCTGTAAAATCACTGACGTGAGTGATTACAGGATGAAAATGCCTTTATGCCAATATAAATGAATCTCTGGTGCAGAGTTCTGTCACTTCTGCAGTGCTAGTGTCCAAATTGATGCAGTGCTAGTGTCTAAGTTGATACAGTGCTACCAAGTGAGCTGGGCATTGGAAAAATTGGTGGCTTAAATTCACCACTGCTAGCTTTAGCCTGTGTCCTCTAGTAGAGGATGTGAGTCCAGGCACCACAAAAGGAAATCCAGGGCCCATAAACACTACATAATGCATACATGGAAAACCAACCCAAACTCCCCCATGCATTGATGGGCTGTAGGCTAACATGACCTGTCAGAAATGAGACTTGGTATTGTTGTAAATAGTGCCATAAAACCTTAGTTCCCAACTGACAGTCAATAAAAACCAGACCTAGTACTGTGGATTATTTAAGAAGAAATTAGAGAAGAAAACAGCAAACGTTACTGTGCCTCTGTGTAGTATGTGCTTCTGATGAAGCTCTCAGAAAACAACAGGATGAGGAAAAGTATAAGGAGGGGTGTCTGGGGTGATCAGAGGCTTGAAGTGATCCCTGTACACAGAACAGCCAAGTAGGACAGGACTCTGGCATGATGGGAATGAGTTGGCTGCCCAGTGTGATGCTAAAGGTCTGTAACATCACGGGTAGTGCAGAAGAGGTAACTTTCTGAGATGAGCTGAGAGCTTGGAGGCTCAGGTTAAATTACTGGGCATTCAGTTCAGAACAGACCAGAGGAACAGTTCTTTAGGTACATAATTAAGCTGGGAAGATCTCTGCCACATGAGGCTAAAATTTACATGAGCTCGGGATGAGGCTGGGCAGATTTGCAGAGGAGAAATCCACTGAGTCATACAGTTAAAAAACAAACCAACCTGTTTGGGTCAGAAAGTTGCTGAGCTATGAATCATGGAGGCCAAGAGGGAAAGTTTTGTCCTTTCCGTTATGCTCTTCTCAAGGTGTCTTTTTGACCACTTGGCCCTAGTGGCTTCTCTGGTTTAAGAAAACCTTTAAAGGGAGGTTAAGCAGGAATTGAGAGAAACCATCTGTTTGTGAAGGACAACAAATGCAAAAAGGACATGGGTGTGAGGGTTGCACAACCCAAAACCAAAGAGTTGGGAGCACTGAGAGAGCCAGCAGAGCACCAGGAAGCACCTGCTCCCTCCAAGGCACCCAGGAGGCAAGGAGTGCTGACAGGGGGGGACGTGGGAGGGCATAGAATTGGAAACTGTCCCCATGGCATTCTTGGAGAAGAATGGCACCAGCAACTGGGGCTGTCCTAGCACACTGAGGAGGTGCAGGTGTGAAGGCATGAATTCAAACATGAGTGGAGGATGGCAATCCAAGCCTCAGCAGGAGGGTTTTGTGGGGAGGTTGAAGTAGCATTTGGATGCAGGGATGTGGCTGGAGGTCTCTGGTACAGCGAGGCCAGGCGGCAGGCATCTGTCAACCTGTGCCTCGCCTGCTTTACCCTGACCCATATGTGGAGCCATAATTTGTGCCTATTCAGTCATCATTCTTCCTTGAGGAAACACTAACCTATTGAGCCATAAGATTTTTAGGTCTCCCAAGTTCCACTGTCCCCAAAGTAGGGACAATCCAGCATTGCTGAGGCCTCAGTGCCACTGAGCAAAAGGCCCAATCCCCTGCACAGGGTTCTGCTGGGCTGGAATTATTATGCTGTGAATGAGATTTGTATTCTTTTCAGCAGGAGGATGCTAAAAGCGGATGGAAAGCTGCTTCTTTGAGTATCTGATTTTTACCCTGACCAATGTCTCTTGACATTCCCACAGCTATAAAAGTGCTTTCTACCCTCTCCATCTTTACTATTCTGTGCATTGTTTTTCTGTGGCAGTCTTTTTCTCTTCCTTGGCTTTGCTTCTGTAAAGGACTTTACATAATGTTTTCCTTCAAATTGTTCCATTTTAAAGTTTTCCCTTTATTTCAAACTTTCTAGTTGCTATGTGACTCTGCTGTGTGGTTTCTACGTCTTCTTTTGCTTTAGTGTCCTTTTTCTCTTAGGCGCTTTCCCTTGAACAGCTTTACAGTGATAATAGAGTGAAAAATTGCTGTATCCCTCTGTGTATCTATACAGAAGTCTAAAATATCAGTGAGAGAAAGAGAGACAAAGCAAGCATTTTTTAATATAAAATAAGGGTTATTTACTTATTTTTATTTTCAAAAATTCCCTAATAGCCCAAAGAGAAACTTTGCCATTTTATAAAAAATATATGCTTCTTGTTTTTAATATGTTCCACTCATACCACAGGCTTTTCACGCAAATAAAAAACATTTATTTTTGTGCTGTGTGCCCAGAACAGCTCCTGCATGACCATCATCCTGCCAGGATTTGGTGCTGAGAATGTGCAGACTGATATTTAGAGACAGTGCTTCTAGTTTCACTGGGAGCCTTTGTGTGTGGCCTGGACTGGAGGTCTCTGAACCAGGATGAGTTTACACTTTGCCTCACCATCTGAGAGTGGTACAGCATTATATATGTTCTGTTATATGTATTTTGGAGAGTACATCTCCTGATGTCCTCTCAAACAGATCCTTTTCAACTCAAAACACTTGATTACTGGAACAGTTTCTCGTGCATGGCACTGGATATGATGTGAAGCCCACTGAAACCAGAAAGCGCCTTTCTGCTGGTACTCAGTCAGGCTGTAACTGGATTTAAATAGTGACCTACATCTTTTGTTCTGTATCTCAGGTTCTCTTTGCATAACCATCCATAGGCGGTCTAAATTTACCTCTGCAGTGAGAGCCTGAATCCACAAGCAGAGGTGGATCTAGCTGTTCAAACTGCTTTTTGTCCTGATTTCAGAACTGTGAGCAAGACTTGCACTTACTGGTTTTGTAAGCAAAGCTAAGTTGTTGAATATTTTTTTTGGTGACCACTTTTGTTTCAGGTTCATGGCTCTACCAGCAGGAGCTATGGTGGGGATGAGCAAAAGAATGCTTTAGCAGATATTCCTTATTTTGCTTGCTGATGTGGGTTTTCTATCCTGACAGAAGAGGTTTTCACTTTCCATTATAGTTGCGTTTAGTCTGAGAGGCCTTTTCCAACTTGGAAGTTCTGCCCATGGAATTGAGCCCTTTTGATATTTCAGATGCAGGCAGATACAGAGTGGCTTTCTACATCTGTGTCTTGCCTCGCTGTTTCTTTGCAGAAGATAGTGCCAGTCAGCCAACACTGCCAAAGGGTCATTAGGAAAAGCTATAGGACTGCAAGTGAGTCTCCGCTCTGTCATCCAAAGCAAGCTGGCACATGTATAAGTATCTGCTTAATATCTCAGGAAAGGTGGAAACTCCTTTTGAAGATAGTATCAGACCTTTTGTCATGTTTTTTCCTTTCCTTATGAATACTTCTTATGTAAAGTCTTACAGAATCGTCATTTAAATTAGTGGAGTGATGCAGCTTTGGAGCAGTTGCTGTTCATGCAGAAGGGGCGAGTGGGCTTTGGGTGTGCAGCTGGGGAGCCTGGGAGGCACTGGAACATGAAGAATGCAACCCATTGCTTGGGACAGATGACAGAATGGCATCTGGCTGACCACTTCTGGAACAAATGGGACTGAACTTTGGAGACAGATGAGACATACTCTATTTAAAGCATGTTTAAAGTTTACTTTATTAATATAGAACTTTTATTTCAGCACTGGGAAGGTAACGTGCTGTGTGTTACCTGCTCCTGTCAGCCTTTAAGATGGAGGTTGGGTTTTCCTCAGGGTGCAGCTGGTTAGAAGTACAAGAAACTGTTGTAGTTTCCAGGATTTGAGAAGATCAGCCAGGAAAAATGTACTTGGGATACAAGAGCTGGGCAGCAGTGGACTGAGTACAAAGCAGAAATGCAATGCAGAACCTGAGACCAGTGGTCAGCAGCAGCTGGTTCTGCTTCTTCCACCTGGTAGAGGGATTATTTCAGCGTGAGAGAGTTCCCTGTGACTCCGTAGTGCAGTGCTCCCAGTTAAGGGTGCAGCAATTCACCCACTGTGTGGATGTAGCAAAAGCAGTAGTGATTCACTGCTGTTTGTATAATAGGGATACCTTGTATTATGCTGGGGTTTTTTTTAATGTGATATTATAAGAAACCTTTCTGGGATGAAAAGGGTTTTGTGTTAAAGTGTCTCCCGAATCAAACTGTTTTCTCATACAGCAGTTTCTTGCAACGTAGTGACAGTGTTTCCAGAAAGAGTAGGATGGAAAAACTGGATTTTCTTGGTCACATCTTCCATGAGCATCAGACTTTCTTTTTGTTAGATACAAACATTGGGGATGTGGAGGGGGTGAGGACATATTCTCACTTACACATAGTGGTTTATACCAAAGCAGCTGATCACATCAGTGTTTTGAGCTACTGGTTTTATGGCCGGGTTATTGCTGCCACAAGTTAGGGTTTTGTAAATAAGGCCTTTATTATATTCTGCAAAATATTAACAGGTTTACCCTCCCTGCACACTCTTCACTCACTGCTACATAATAGCAGAAAGTAAGTTAGCTCCCTGGCAGTGTATTTTAGTAAGACAGCGAATTGACTGTGTTTACTTATGCTATACAATCCAGTAATTGTACTGCAAATCTTGGCCAAGTTCCTGAATAGTTGGGACCTAAAACCAAGCTCTTAAATTCATATTTAGTTTCTGAAATAGAAAGTCTGATTTTTCAAATATTTAATCCATCCTGACTCTTGCTGACTTTTGTACCAACATTTTGAAACTCAGGCCTGCTATGTATTCCCATACTTGTATGAGGAAGCTAAACTATGGTTTAGACTGCTTTTAGCATTTGTCTTTGTAGTATTGCAGTGCCTCTTTTATTCTCTACATTGCAGTAATTCCTAGTGGAGCTTATTCATGTTGACAGACTATCAGTTGAGATTGATTAAAATGTCCAATAAAAAAGTTGCCAGCAAGGTTGCCATTTGAAATCTTTGCTGGAAGATGAAGAGATGCACAGACTAAGAATATTTTTGGCAAGTCACTGTTAGCTTTTTTTTTTTTTCGTAAAAGGGTAGGATATAAATACCATCTTTCATATAACATATGCTTCACAGCCTGTGCCTGACAACAAACCTGAGTGAACTATGGTTCATCAGAAAGGCTGATTTTGCCCTCAGTATTATTGGGAGCTCTTCAGTGCCTCTTGGTGAGGTTTTTCTCCCATATGTCAGTGTAATAAGGCTTCCTTCCCTTTCTCTATATAATTTCAAGGAAAGTCTGATTCATTACTTCAGGGGCTGAGCTAAATTCTTTCCTCTGGACCATCTTAAAAGAAATCGTTTAAGCCTCAAATACTCGTGCTGGCTGCAGCAGCAGATGTGTGAAAGAGTGGGCATTCACTTTGCTTCTTGCTGCTCATCCTCAAGAAGAGAAGGCTGTCCTTAATCTGTGGGCTCAGAAGCACAGCAGAAGGACTTTTTGACCTAAGATAAAACAATGACAGAACCATTCATGTGGAAGCACACCATGCAAGCCCTTTGGGATGCTTCTGGAATATATTACTGGGGAAAACCTACTCTTTTCTTTTCAAAACAAAATCATACCAATGCTTTTGGGAAGAAAAAAAAAGTCCTATGTATTGAGAGGAAAGGGAAGAAATTATTCTTTGTAATATTTAAAAATTGTTAAATTCCAGTGGCCCCAGAATGAAAGGATTTAATATATGAGAAATCAGCAGAGTGATCTATCACAATTGCAAATGCACCTTTAAAAGAATTTCTCATTTTGGTATTTGAGATTTTTCATTTCTTCTATTCAGATCACAGAATCACAGCACATTAGGAGTTGCAAGGGATCTCTGAAGATCATCAAGTCAAACCCCCCTGCCAGGGCAGGACCAAAACTAGGGCAGATCACTCAGAAATGCATCCAGACAGGTCTTGAAAGTCTATGGAGAAGGAGACTCCACAACCCCTCTGGGAACTCTGTTCCAGTGCTCTGGGGATGGATCAAACTTTGCAGCATTTTCAGTAATCAATATGCACTATTATTCTCAAATGGGGGCCACCTCTGAGAAAAGACTTTTGTTTTCTAAACATTATTTGGCTGAGACTGACTGAATGTTTCCATTCCCCTTGCAGAGGCACGGCGATAGCTGGAATTGTTTTCGGTATAGTATTTATAATGGGAGTGATTGCTGGGATTGCCATCTGTATATGCATGTGCATGAAGAACAACCGTGGGACTCGAGTAGGGGTCATCCGAACTACGCACATCAACGCTATCAGCACATACCCAGGTAAGGAAGCAAAATGACACCGCTGCAAGAGTGCCCGCATTCATGGTAGGAGTGCATCTTTGGGTAGTCACCGCTCAGCAGTACACAGGGGGTGTGAATACAGCAGGAGGCTTTTCTTAGTTCGGAGGGGACCGGCACGACTCCCTGCCGAGAAATGCAGGACAGCTCAGTGTGCGCAGCTTTCGTCAGTGCAGCGCTCTGCCTGGGCTCATTTATTCAGCTACTCGGTGGACTAATGAGATCTGGCCAGGTGCCACCTTCACGCAGCTGTGTGGCTACTGCAGCGCCTGCAGTAGCGTGTTGACACCTCGCTCAGAGCAGTGCTGCATTGTGCGGGATAGACCTTTTCCCTCTGCTAGAGGCTCTCTGGCGACGGATCAGTCGTTCTTCTTTTGTGTTCTGGTTCTTGTATTTGCTCTTGTTCACATGCAGTCGGCTCCCTTTCATTGTCCAATATAATGGGGGCCCAGCACACCACAGAGAGGGGGAGTTGTGGACAATAAGGTCTGTGGATCATAGTGCAAAGGCTTTGAGTGGTGCCACGTGGAGTCTAATGAAGCCCAAGGTGGCTGGTACTCAGACAGAGTTCACAAACCCTGATAGGTGCTTCAGGATCCCAGATAACTTCTACAAAGGCACACGGAGGTCTTTGCAGGGTGTTCTCTACCGTGTGTCCCAGGAGGAACTGCTGGCTGGCGTGTGGTGCTGGATCCGAGCTAGCTCTCTGCACCCACTGGCACCGTGCCTGAACTGATAGGAACTTGGCGTGCAGTGCAGAGATGCCTTTGTCAAAGTGAGTTGGACTTGCTCAATGTGGGTTTCTCTGTGGATTAACATTGTTGTGGTGTAATGGTGTTTCAGGTGCAAGGCAGTATCAGGGGAGGCACAGAGCCTAAGTCAGATCTGACACTGAGCTAATTAGCTGTCACAGTCTCTGGGGCACCCCAGGGGACAGCAAGGACCCCTCATGGATCCATGCAGTTGTGAATGGGAGCTGGTACATCAGGCTATACTTGAGCTATCTCTGTGCAGAGCCACTTTCTACACCATACTTGTGAACTCACAGCAGTCTAGGATTGGGGTACAGAAGCTCCAAAGCTGTATCTGGATCAAGCCAGCTGGGGTCTGCACAGCTCATTTGTCTGGACTCCCCACCATGTGAACATGGCCAGATTCTTGAAGATCAAAGCTGCCCCCGGAAGCAGCATAATGGTGTTTATGCAATGCAGACATGTCTCTGCTTCAGTGACATTGTTAATTACAAATCCAGGAGTGATTGCCTTGGGATAACTTGAGAGTTCACTGTAATAAAATGCAGTGATGTTTCATGAATGAAGTCCCTTCATCTGACTCTTTAGACATCCTCTGCCTTTATAGTCCTTCCTGTTGCAAAGGTTGCAGAAAACCCCAGGTGAATTATGTATACTTACAGGCAAGCTATGCAGTATTTTAGGTGTTCCTTTATCATATTCACTGCTCTCAGTGTCTGTTTTCGCCCTCATGCTCTTACTTTCCAGTTAAACTAAAAACATCTGTAATCATCCTTATCATTGCAGCGTTGTTTTGCATAGAGAGATGAGTAATGAAAGAAAAAGGCAATATTCTCAACCATGAATTGCTGAAGAGCTACTTCAGAATCTAATAGCTACTGCAAACTGTAAAAACAAGAGCAAAATGAAGACTCCAGGGCTGTAGCCTTTCCCTCCCCAAGTCTGCTCCTGCAATGACTCAGCCCTGTCTCTCCACCTCCAGGCAGTTTTACTCTTCACGCTCCTGGTTCCTGGTGCAAACATTAGTTCGAGCATTTCTGCCTCTCAGCAGCAGCAGTTTTGGGAGGATGGGGAAGCTCTGAAATGATTTCTGTGTTCCCTGCTGTCATGAACATTTATAGATTAATGACTGACCTGGCTTTGCCTGTGGGGTCTGTGAGTCACCCCCCGCCATTACCTGTTTTGGACAGGAACGGCAAGGGAGGGGATGCCCTTCCTTTGGCCTCAGCCACAGCAACAGCTGGGTTTTCAGAGAGCAGGGAGTGCTTTCCATGGCACACTGGGATTTGAGTCACAAACATCCAGGCTTCTGTTTCCTCTCTATTCAAGTGCTGTTTCACTGCCAGTCTGCTTGAGATGCCTGGGCAGGGATAGGAGAACATCTGTGGTGACATAAACAGAGTCATGAACAATCTCTGGACCTCATCTGGTGGCATGAGCAGATTCTGGACCTTAACATTCTGGACCTTAACATTTGTAGAGACTGCTCTAATGGAATCTTGATATGGAGCATTCAGTTCCTACCGTGCTATCATTCTGCAGCATTTACCATCTTTCTGATCACTGAATTGATCCTTCTTCTCTAAGGTTAGTCAAAGTAGTTGAGAAAATGTTTTCAGCTGTTTGTGCATATTTTTGTTGTTTCCTAAATGCCTGACCCAGTTTACAAGCACTAGGCTGTCCTGAGATGTCTGTGCTGGGCTGAACAAGGCAAAAGTTCTGTTCTTCCTCAGCCTGAGCCCCGGGAATGTCCTGGGAAGATGTCCGACATTTGCCCTGGGAGGTATGATGCTGCTGTGTTTGACATAGCACGTCATGTCACACATCTCCTGGGGATCCAGAGGATGTTTGAGAGGTCTGTGGAGATCAGCAAAAGCCCTGGCATTTTGAGATGATAGAAAGCCATGTTGCACCTGAAGAGGGTGGAAGGGAATGGATCTGATAGCCTTTCTCCAGCCTTCCTCCTGTGAAGAGGTTTAGCTTTACCACATCACCCCGGTTTCATCTCCCCTGTGGCCACTCAGACACTGTTGCCAGCACAGCATGTCAGCAGGCACACAGCTAAGCAGTGAAGGAAAGGGCAGTAAGGAAGGACTTGCATTGACATAAAGTGACTGTATAATGACAGTCTGAAAAAAAGGTGAGTGCATTGCTGGGAGACTTTACATCTGTTGTATGGAAGTCTGAATGTCAACTGGAAAATACTTGGGGGCCTGCATTTGATTAAAAGAATTTTATCTACGTCATCTTTTTTCTCCCATTTCAGTGGCTCCACCACCATACAATTACGAATATGAAATGGAGTACCCAGCTGACCTTCCTCCACCTTATACTCCAACCCCACAGACTTCGATACAGTATCCCCCACCGCCTCCATACCCTGGATATTCAGGGAAATAGTTACACGGCTTCACATGGATATTAACTGCCTGTTGAAACAGCCAGCACCACTGGGACAAATATCATCGTTTCAGGGGACAAATAAGATGGGATCTACATCAACACGTATGGCCAGGTGTTGAAATAACCCGGGAGAGTTGCCGTGGCTCAGAATGAAGAAAAATACTGTCCACTCTGGACCATCAAGTTTCATGATTAAACAATGTGTGACCAAAGACGCAGTTCCTGTAAGTTAGTGCCCAATGAGTAGTGCTTACCATCAGTGCTCACCTTCAGCTGCAGCCCCTTACGGTGCCTGGGAGTGGGGGGTCTTCCCACATAAGAAAGTGCAAGTGGTGCAAATGGTTCCACAAGCTGTTGGGAAAGCACAAAAGCCAGCTGCTGAGGCTTATTCTGGGGGAAAACACCCAAGTCTTCAATTACATGTTTACGCTTTTCCTTGAAACGAGGGGAATAAGGAAGAACAAGGAAGGCAGAAGCTATTTTCAGTTTTCTACTTCAGGCTGATAATACCCAAGGATCAGCTGTGCATATTGGGCTGATAAGCATATTACAGAGAGAAGTGCTGTCGGACTTAATTCAGTAACCAAAAAATGATGGATATTATTTTTGGCCAAGGTTGGTTGTTTTAAGTGCCTACTTTTAAGCAGTTTGAGACTAGTTTGTGGCCTAAAATGTAAACATAAAGAGCATTTTTATATGTGAATTACACTAATTCATAGCTGATTTCCCTGGACTTGAATAGTGTATACACCGGAAATATGCTACAATGCCTTTTTTATCAGCAAAAGATAACTGATTTTTTTAAAAAATACTGAATTGGAAAAACTTGCAAGTGGGAGAAGGAATATAAACCAAATATTAGACATCACAGATTTGTCTTCACTTGGGTCGCATAAAGGCTATATTTAAAAAATCCCCAAAACCATATTGTTTACCAGTATCAATGATATTCAACCTAACCTAAGACATGAGCACAGAGACTGTGAGCATCAGATTATTTTGAATGTTGTCTTGGGCATTTTAAAACTGTAAGTCACTAAATAATACTTTATGCATTTGTCATGCATATTATTCAAGATTACTCAATCCTACTGTATAGAATACAGAGCTTTATGATTTAAAATGTTTCGTAGCCATATGGGCCTAACAGTAATTTAGCAGCAGCTGTTTGACTTCAGAATAGAGTATCTCATTACCTAAAGCATCATCCTTCAGTGGTAAGACAGGTATTTTCCTCAGTTTTACATGGGAAGCACAAAAACAGTGGTTCTCTGTGGGGATTTAAAGTGAGGGTTAAAAGTGCTGAACACCTCGAGTTTGAGTTGGGTGACTGGGCTATTCAAAAATGCAAAACAGCAGAAGGTGACAAAAATACAGCACCTAATAGTTCAGGACAGCTGTGACACCAGGTCCATTTCAGAGGGATGCTGCAGTTGGTTACCACTGATTCCTGGAGATCAGAATGCATTGAAATGTTTTCCAGTGTAACCCTTACCTTCTTTTCAGGTGTATCAGTTCATTAGTGAATAAAAAAGCAGCTTGAAAGAGGTAGTACCGTATCCCAGTGAAGTCAGCAGGCAACCTCCCATCACCCCCTAAGTCTGGGATTTGTGGGTTTTTTGGCATTTAGTCCTGATTCAAGGAAGAACTCAACCTTTCAGCTTTGAGCTCAAAAGTTATTCAGAGGATTTTTTTGCAAATAAGACCTTACTGACTGTTCTTCCTCAGATTTTGTAGCTGTGTTTGTCCTTTCCAGGCTGACTGTTTATCCTCTTGAAACCCCACTTGAAAGTTGAAATGGCCTCAGTCCTCACCAGTGTAAGTTCACAAGATCTGTGTTGTGGCCCTTTGGCCAAACTGAGTCTTGAGTCATGAGCCCATTAAGTACCTAGGCATTTGTAACCCAGTCAGAGGAAAACTGAGCTGCATCACAGGTTTTAGTTGCTGCTGGTTCCTTGGGGAAGACTCAAAGGAACAAGAGTTCTATTCTCATTTCTGTTTTGCTGTTCAGAGGTGGCAAATTTTGAATGAGGTTATCCTTACAATTATTTCCGCTCTGGGCTATGTACTGTGACATTTCAGCTGGTACCCTGACCTCTCAAGAGATGAATGTTCCTCAGCTGAAATCCTTCCATGAAGGGCATCCTTCTGCGTGCACTATTTCAGCAATCCCTACTCAAAACCATCTGCTTGCGTATTGATGTGCCTGCCAACATGGTGGCCAGCATGAAGAACAGTAAGTATAGTGTTCTCTGCAGGAAATCCTGTTCCTACCACATCACTCTGTGATAGTACTTCAGCACTTTCCAGTTGATCACACCAGGTGATATTTGTATGCCAAAAATTTACTATTACATTGTCATTTTTCTCATTCTTGTATTTCATTTCTTTGTGCTGAACATGCAGACACACAAATCAAAGAGCAGTTTGTATTTGATGAATCCAGTGTCCTGAAAAATACAGAGAAAGAAAACAATCCTATAGAGAGTAAATCTTCCCTTAGAGGAAGAATTTCTTCAGCCATGACAATTGTCAGAACAAGTTATAAAGCAAATTTCTTAAATAAAAAAGGCATTTCTGGAAAATAACTAAAAGTCTTTGATCAGAGAGTCCTCTGTTTTTCAGCTTTGCAACTGTGTGTTGCCTTTGATGATATTTCATGAAGGTCATAGTAACTGAAGTACCTACAATGTATACGTGACTTATTCCAGGGGAAAATTATGGAAATAGGAAATGGAAAATTTCATAGGGAGAAAGAGCTCTTTGATTGCTATGAAAATGCTAGTGAGGATGTTGATTTTAATATGTTAGTTAATGTTCTGCAGATCCACATATATTGGGTCATATCAGACAATGATCATAATCAAAGGACACCACATCTCTTGTCCTTGATAAGGGAAGGTGTTGCCCTTTTCAGCAAACCAGGTACAGAGTAGCCTTGTCTTCAGAAAGAGGTGATGATTGCATGAAAAATAAGTAAAACAGAGAGATCCAAAGAGGAGGAGACAGTCTGAAAGGATTTGTAAAAGTAAAAGAATAGAACAAAGAAATTGCTACATAAATAAATGGAAGCATTTGATAATAGTACAGTTATATTAGTTGAGTTTAGTTGAAAAAGCTGAAGTGTTGTTATGCCTTAAGTGTTATTTTCTTTGTGTGGAAGCATGTAATTTGCTCAACACCTCCACATTCAAGGTTCCTGTGGTGCAGATGCTGCTGGCCAATAGTTTTTCTGTTTCACATGAGTAGCTTGCAGATGAGTGGGTTAGTACAAAGGATTTTTACTCAATCACGGTGACGTGTTTCAGTCCCATGCCCTACATCACATTGTAAAATAAGGACAAAAAAAAAAAGTAATTTATGGCTGAGAAGGGCCAGATGATCTTTTGCTTTTCTCACTTGGCAGTGGACATTATCACTAATGTGATAACGGTGAGTGTTGTGTTGCCCTGGGCAGATCCCATACTTGGATCAAATGCTACGGATTTTCTTGCTCTCTCAGGTTGCTCTGCCTTTGGTTCACCATTTCTAGGCTGAGCTGGGGAAGCAGAGAAGGAAGGTCACCATGTCAGCAGTACAGGACCTGGTCCTGCAGGCCTTTCTCCTTGGTTTCCTAGTTTAGCACATTAGGTAACTGCCTGGTTGCACGACTGCTGTTGCAGATTGAAGCAGCAGGAGCTGCAGGTGCTTACAAGGGCACATATGCCTGTGTACGCTCCAGTGCCAGTCCTCTTTTGTGGAAAAAAAGAATAATTTCTGTGTGATGTCTTAGTTAATCATGTATCAGAGATATTTCAAGCCATGATTCATTTCACAAACTTAACTTGGCATTTCTTTAAACATTGGGTTTTCTTCCCAGAAGGAGCTACTTCAAAACCAGTTCCCTTTCTCTTGACAGCCTACTGTTTCTAGGGTATATACCAAACAGCGGGAGAAATCTATTTAAGAGCTAATGACCCATTTGGGAGACTTTACAAATTAGGTAGTAATCAGTTGGAGGAGTTAAAAGGCCAAGGCAAAGCCAAGGGAAGTTAATGCGCGAGGCTGCCATTACCTAAATGACACTCTCTGATGAAAGGATCATTAATGCTATTATAAGCCTTTTTTAATTAATGCGTAGTGTATTGATTTGCTTAATGTTGGTAACTTTGAAAGATGCAGTTTTACCAGTGTACTACACCAGATTTTCAAAAGTGCTCCAATGAAAAGCGTAGATTGCTCCATAGAATGCCTGGATCGATAGGAAAAGTGTTCTTGGTACAGTAGAAGTAGGGTCTTTCAATTTAAAGGAAATGTTCTCGAGACCCTTTGTGAAATCACAATGATATTTTTGGGATGTGATGGAATAGTTTATAAGGCACTGGTGGTTGTCCATTTGAATAGTGAATGTTTGGCATTTCTATTTTAATTTTCATTCTGGAAGCTCTCCAAATACTTTAGTAACTAGAGAAATAATTATTTTAGTCATCTTGGAATAAAATGCAACAGGTATTTAACAGCACACAGTGATAGTATGTAACATTTTTAGGCAGAAATTTCACAAAAGAATTAAAGGAAATTGATTATATTTCTTCAGTTTCATTTAAACATCAGTTCTTGGACAGAACACCTTGAGAAAATAATAACCAGGACCTTTTGTCAAGTGGTTCCTATTATTACTTTCCAGTGGGTACACCCAGTCCCTTGGTGGTTTGTATATTGCAGCAATGTCTGAGGTCTGAAAAGCAGAGCCTGGATTGTAGTGCACTCATTGTAAAAACGCCCCTGCCTCTCTGTCATGGTTTTGGTGTGCAGCTGAAAGAGATGAACAGAGGACTAAAGAGAGGAGAGGTAATGGTCCCCCACTTTACAAAAGGGCAAGAGAGATGGGAAAAAAGAAAATGGTCAAGACTTTTTGCTTTCTTACGACCTAGAGAGGACAGCTCACTGGTATTGCTGTCAGTGACTGTCAGTGGAGGAAGAGTGAAAGCAATGAGCACAGAGGGTGCTGAAGGGCTGCCGTGCAGTCAGGAGAACAGCCCAGAGAAGGATCCAGAGAGCTCTGGCTTGAGGATCATGTAACTGAAGGTGCTAGAGGCAGTAACTAGAGCAGAAACTTTAGTCCAGATTGCTGTGAAGATTAGATGGTCAATATTTACACAGCACTGAGAATGGAAAATTATAATTATTTTTGTTATGCTGTGGACCATTAGTATTTTTCCTTTTTAGAGGAGAGTAGGAAAGGGCAGGCTTTGGATGTCATTGCCATCACAGTGGTGACTAAGAATGGACTAAAGCCAACAAAAACAAAAGGAAAACCAGAGACTTAGGTGTTTCTGAAGAAAGTGGGGTTTTTTTGTCAGCATATGGAGCCGATTCTGGCATGGAGGCAAGCTGGCAGGCTGCCAGCAAAGGCAGCTGATTTTAAACAGCTGAAGCCTGCAGGAGGGAGGCTGAAGTGGGAACTTTGTAATGCTGGTTTTACCCAGGCCTGAGACTTCACCTGACTCCTCTGCTCACTCACAGGAAACTTGATGGGGGGGCAGACTTCAAGACAGTCCTCCATTCTTGCATTAATGCCAAGTTTGCCATCTTAGCCCATCTCCACAACACATCTGTGATAAATTCATTTTCTGGAACACGGGCAAAACCATGTTTTCACTGCCAGTAAGCAGACCCCAGATTTCTCTCAATAGATCCCATGTCATATTAACGGGAAGTCCTCCATTACAGGAACTAATCTGGAGACTGGTACCACCTTTTGCTAGTTTATCCAAATTACCCCATCTTTTCTATATTACAGTGACTCATCTGATTGCCCTCGTTTTACATGCTGCCTCAGGCTCCCTTGGGGCTGCGTCCTTATTTTACTGCTGCTTGCCAAAATGCTTTTCCAAAGAGTTCTGATCACGGGAAATTATTTTCTGAGCAGATCCCTTCCCCTCTGCCCCACCACTGCTAGGAGCTGCCAGGGGAGGCTGGGAGCTACAGGAGTCATCTGTGCTTCAGGTTTAAACATCGCCTCCTCTGCAGGGGAGGAAGGCCAGCTGTTCAGCAGCTATCCTGAGATCACCATCAGCCCAAGCTTTGCTTGTGGTGAAACTCCGCTCTCTTCTCTCTGTGTTTCCAAAAATCCAAATGTGGTCAGTAACTTTAGAAAGAGGAAGGGTAAATGGAAAAATAAGTCATGCCCACATCTGCTTTCTGGTTTAGCTCAGGTCTGAGGGATGTTTTTTAACCTGTGTATTGCCAGCTATCAAGTTGATAGCCTGTCTCCTCTGAATGTTGCTATTTTCCTTCGCTGTCGAACATCTTTGATAGGAGGGGATGGTGTGTTATAGGCATCTTGTGCAGCTGCAAAGCCCAAATATTCCCTGGGGCTGCCTTGTCATTTTGGTACCTATAGCACCCTGATTTGCATGTGGACCTTTAAAAAACAATTGCTCAACTGGGAAACTGTTTTTTCCCTTTTTTTTGAAGGATAATACACTTCCTGGCTTAATTTTTAGTTACTTAATGTCCCTTGGTCTTACACAGGCAGTAACTTCTTGGTGACTAGGCTGTGCTTAATTAAACAAAATGTTCATCTTTGGCTGAGAATCCAATGAACCGATGTAGTGGGACTCAAACTCTTTCATTATACACTGAAACTTGAACAGTAACTCAACAACTACAGATTATTTTGATTGTACAGCAGAATATGCAGAACATACAGGTGGAATAAGTCTATGTGCTTGCAAATGGCCCTTTTTTGAGGCTGAGTATCATAGCAGTGAGCCACTTTATTATAGTAATGGGCTTGGGGTGGTTTGTTACTTTTCAAGGCATAAAGAGATACCAGGATACCTGCTCATTATTGACAGCTAAGAGATAAGGTAGCTTCTCTACCTGCTACCTCACGTAACAAGAATTTATGAAATCATCTGAGGCTGCCCTTGTCGATTACCATCATCATTATTTCTGTGTTTAAAAAACAAGGCAGAGTTCTTGTGGGCATTGATCAAAGAAGTGCAGTGGTAGTGCAGCCTCCACTACTGTGCCTCAGCTGAGACCTCATCAGGTAAATTCTTGAGATTTAGGAAGGAAAATAAGTACCCATGTGCTGCATTGCTGTTCCTCATTTGGGGGTGCTCTTCTGCTGAGGTGGAGGCAGGGGATCAGCTGTCTGATTCAGGATTGGGAAATCAGCTAGTACATGAGCATGCACATAGTGATGAACTTGGAGATAAACCATTGCAACTGGGTGGTAGATTAAGGCTCCTCACTGACAAACTGTCTGCTATCGCTGTATATCCATCTTCAGAATCTATAAGAGAATATAGAGAGGTGTAAATGGTCCCTGACACATCTGAAAGACGGGTAGAGTAAAACAAAGTTTCCACCATCTCTCACTATGTAATACAATCAAATTAGGGCAATTTTGTGAACCTTCCCTGCTGGGGAGGGATCCCTCTCCCCAGCCCTGAGTCCTCAGACCTCACTGTACAAGCAGCAGCTCCCTGCTTCTGGAGGGACTTGTGTGAGTTACCCACAGGGTGTCAGAACAAATGGGGGACATGGCAGTAAGACTGACAAGAGCCAGTACCTACTTTCCTTGAGAAATCTATCATTAAAATCCACATTTTCTTATGGTTGGTGGTATTTATTGCCAATTATAATTTCTGGTCAGCTTTTGTAAGTGAAATTGAAGACAAGCTGCAACTAGTGATGTGCAGAGAGGGAATGTTGTGTGTCTCAAGGATTGGAGTCCTGCAAAAAGGTAAGATTGACCGAATCAAGAAGCCTGAGGAAAGTCATGGCATAAACATGTAGGTTTACTGATACGTATCTTTAAAGGACTAGCATCTTGATATTCCTACCTCTTGCACACCTGTTATTAAAAAAAAAAATCAGGAGCCAAGCATAGGTTCCTTCTCTAGCTGCTGAGAGTACAGAAGTTCCTTATTAAGCATGATCTATTCAGTGGTAAGCTTGGACAGTGATCCTTCTGAAATGAATAAGGATAATAAAAAGGGACTGATTCAGATCTTAGATCTTGACTTATGGGAAGGGAGGGAAAACAAAGCATCCCACTAGCTGGAGCTCAAGATTCACTGAAGTTTTAGAGCACTTCTTCATCCATGGGTAATGGACTTAGTTTGATCATGATAGTCAAGGTATCCAATGAGAGTTTTATTAAATGAAATAGGACAACAGTGATTGGATCTGTTAGTGACAGAAGAATAATTCTGGCCTAATGTGGTGGTTTGACCTTGTCCAGGTGCCCACCAAACCACTCTGTCACTTCCCATCAGCAGGCAATGTCTGGCCCCTTTTTGGGAAGCAGGGCTCCAAACATGTAGCGGTTGTTCCAGAGGACAAGCTGAAGCCCACTCCTCCCCTCCTCCTTTTCCTAGTTTTCATTGTTAAGCTGACATCGTATGGTATGGAATATCCCTTTGGTCAGTTTGAGACAGCTGTCCCAGTTGTATCCCCTCACAAGCTCTTGTCCACCCCATCCCACTGCAGGGGGAACGTTGGAAAAACAGCCCTAGTGCTGTGCGAGTCCTGCCCAGCAGCAGCCACAACACCGGGGTGCTACCAGCACCTTTCCAGCTCTCAGTGCAAAGCACAGCACTGGGAGGGCTGCTATGGGGAAAAATAACTTCAGCCCCATCAGACCCAATACATCTAGGCAGAGCAAAGTGCCTGTTTTCCCTGTGCTTTGTTCACCATGGTCCTCACGTAAGACTTGCCTGCATGGTAAAGTTTGATTAAGCAAAGGGATCTACATCCAGGAATACACTTACTCATTTTAATATCAATTTGATGAGCTGGCATTTTCAACCTCTGCAATTGAAAAGGGCAATTAAATCTCTGCCATTTGCTTCTTCCATGCCCCAGGAATATGAAAGCAGAATGCTCTGGCAGTAGCTCTGCCTATCCTTGTCCTCCTGCAGAGCCCAGTGACAGTGCTGACTGAGGGAAATGACACAGCTCTGAGCATCTGCATCCAGCCTCAGGAACTGCTAGGCAATTATATGGCCAACTCTGCAATCCTTAGACAGTTAGGTTTAAAGACAGTATAGTTACTTCATGTAAGCTGGTCCATATCTGGGTGCCTACCTGAGTTGAGAATATTTTGTTTGATTTCCCAGCTTCGGGGCGGGGGGGAATCTCCTTCCTGTATAAATGATGTATTGCTATGGAAGGCCAATTCCAGTGGATCTAAGAGCTAAATAAACAAAATTATAAATCTTCCCTGGCCTTCACCTGAAGACTTCCTCACTTCAGGTAATCAGCTGTCCATCCTGGATACAAGGGCTGGAAAATGGCAGCCAAGGTTTTCCGCTAAGGGGAATTTCTCATGCTGGGTAGTGAGAGTGACTTTGGTTCTGCTTCTTTAAAAACTGCATAATGCAAATGGTAATTTAGAAATATTTCATTTATGCTGGTTATGAAAAGGAAACAGAACAACGGGAGGTAAGGGAAATTTTGAAGTGCAGATAAATCTTTCTGTTCTTCATATCTTGGAGGTCAGTGTTTAAAAGTAAGGAGCTACAGATAAAGATCTTCAGCAATTTTCAGTCTTCTCTTGCTTATATATTTCCCAAGTGGCTGTCAAGTGTTATTTCTTCCTGTTGTCAGCTCCTATTGCCTGGTACATGATATATATTTTAATTGACAGACAGTAACAGCCATTCCAATCATAGCAAGAATGGTATTTTATAGCCAGTGTGGATGGAAGCTGTAACTTAAGGATGTGTCAGCTACTTGTTGGAAGTATAAATAATTGATAACTGAACATAATACCTTTTCACAGTCTATATTTATTAGAGACAATGCAATCACAAAATAGTTTCAGGGTTTTTTTTAATGGTTTCCTTTATGTATGATTTGCTAGTCTGTGTAATTCAGGAATAAAATTACTCAGCATCTAGTTAGGGTCTGAGTGAAGACTTGGGTTTAGAAGTGTAATCGGGCATGACAAAATACTCAGTTTTGCCCACAGAAATATTGAATACAAGGTTGACAGTTAGTGTCTTGCTAATGTCATTCATTGAAAAGTGCCAGCAAGACTTCAGGTTAGGTCTATGGCAGCGTGGAAGTGTGATTTTCACATGTTGTACGCATGAGAGGGCAGCAGAGAGGACACAACAGCCAGACCCACAGTGGAGAGGTAGCAGAGGCTCTGAAGAGACTGTACCACACTCCAGGACCACTGCTGTAAGCCCCTTGCTCCCAAGCCTTTGCTGCTGACATTACTCATGTTGTTATTGGTAAATTTCAGTTGAGTGTATTGAGTTGAGTGAGATCTCATATCCCACCAAAGGATCTGATAAGCTACCAAAGGCATTGTGAGAACAGAGTACGGTAGGAGAGGTAATGCTTTTTAAAGAAACCTTGTGGTCTGAGCATCCATTCACATGGAAGATGAAGTTGCCACGGTGTATTTTGGCTTCACTGGCAATTAACATGATTACTTGTGTGGTATTTCTGAGCTTGGCTAAGGCTCATCATTGGCTCTGGCACTGTTCTTGAAACACATTTTTTCATGGGCTGGAGTGTGATATGGAGACTTAACTAGCTAAATGTTTTGCTGAGACCATTCCTCTGACATCGGTTCTTGTGATGACTGCAGGCCACTAAACCTGTCCTAAGTGCCTTAGAGAAAGGAAGCATCGTTACCCTTATGCATACTGCAGGGGTGTCATCAAGACCAGAAGGAATTTAAAACCATCTAAGTGGGTTGGGAGGCAGCCCTTTTTTAAAGGGAATACCTGATGTTGTAGGTTATACAACAGACAACTTACAAGTGATTGTCTTTTGATAAATAAAAGGTGAATTCCAGTTGGATAGGATGGTTTTCTTTCATTTGGTTCATTTATGCTGGAATGAGCAGCTGGCCTGTGGTTTTTGGTAAAGAAGAGATTATTTTTTCCCCCTGTGTTTTCTATGATTGTTGAATGCTGAATAAACTTTCAAGACCTGGAGACAAAAGTAGTCAAACCACTGTAATACAGGAAAGCTTTCCACCTACTCTGGGTTTGCAGCCCACTAGGCTAAGGTGGCCTCTTCTCCAAGTTTTCATGGGTTTTTTCAGCGTCTTCATTATCCACCCAATGGGGTTTTCAGGGGAGTTTTGTTGGGAATATGCAGCAGACTCATTGAGGCCACCATGCAAGAGTCACAGACAGGAAGGCTGCTGCCTGCCACATGGCTGCCTGCACACCCTGCAGGCCTGATGGGTCTGGGAAGCAGCAGAGAGGTCTTCAGCTCAGACGCTGATGATTGCATTCTCCTTGTGGCAAATTAATTTCATCTTTGAAAGAGATTCACTGCATCTTAGCAGAGCTTTCCAGAAAATTCAGTTTTATTGCGCATACATTGATATTTCTGTCCAGGAAATCTCCAGGCTTAAATAAAGGTTGCTGAAAAAAAAAAAAAAAAAAAAAAAAAAAAGAAAGAAAAAGAAAATATATTTTACCTCAGGCTAAGCTAATAACCAGTCCTAGTTATCTTAATGCAAAATCAAGTGGAAATAACAGTCAGGGTTGTTTGTTTTAATATTGACAGCAACTTTCCTCAACCATACTCTGCAAACAACAGGAGTCATTCCCCAACACACAATTTTTCATTGAGATAATTAGCTATCTCACAGCTTTAAAAAATAGGCAAACACTCATTCTTCTTATAGAGAAGATACAGACTTCTAAAATTCTCAACTGAGCTGAAGAAAAGAAGAGCTCCCTTCTCATTTAAACCTGAACCAAAGCTGTAAGTTCAGTTTCTGCACACCATACAGGATGGATCCTGACAGCTGCCCTGTTGCAAGAAGGCACTGCACTGCAGTGCCTCACTCTTTGTGATGGTGCCATCAGCATCTCTGTTTGGTGGGGACTCTGTGCGGTGGGGACACTGGGGAAGGGGAAGGTGGTGGAACTGGTCTGCACTGCCATCACACAGCCACAGACAGGGTGAGCTGGGTGCCCCTGCCAACCCCTTTCATAGAATCACAGAATTGCCTAGGTTGGAAAAGACCTTTAAGATCATCGAGTCCAACCATTAACCCTTCTCGCCAAGTCCACCACTAAGCCATATCCCCAAGCACCACATCTGTATGGCTTTGAAACACATCCGGGGGTGGTGAGACTACCACCTCCCTGGGCAGCCTGTTCCAATGCCTGACAACCCTTTCAGTGAATTTTTTTTTCCTGTTGTCCAGTTTAAACCTTCCGTGGTGCAGCTTGAGGCCATTCCTGCTTGTTCCATCATTAGCAGCTTGTGAGAAGAGGCCAGCACCTACCTCTCTACAGTGTCCTTTCAGGTAGTTGTAGAGAGTAATAAGGTTTCCCCTCAGCCTCCTTTTCTTCAGACTAAATAGCCTCATTTCCCTGAGCCCCTCCTCATAAGACTTGTTCTCCAGGCCCTTCACCAGCTTAGTTGCTCAAACAGCCTTGGACTGTCTCCATCCATGGTGGCTGGCACCTCATATCCAGCCGGGATGTGCCAGCTTCTTCACAAAACATTGCTGGAAATGTGAGTTTAATGAGACTGAAGTCAGCAGGTAGTTTGGCAAATTATCTTTTTATGTCATTAGTTGGTTTTCACACATCAGTTCCCTCTCCCTTTCCTCTGAAAGCTGCCTGTTGATCAAAAGTATGAGTACATAAGTAAAAGTCCTTTGACCCCAACTCTTCTGTTCTGAGTGCTAATTCCTCCTCTCAGTAGGGTGAGCAGCTTTGAGCCTTTTGTTTCTTTTTTTTGAGAGAGCGAACAACATTTCTGTTTCTTTCCACAAAGGTGGCATTACAACTGGGATTGCCCACCTGCTCGTGCTTTTGACAATACCTCTGCTCCACCCAATCCTCCAAGAGCAGCCTGCAGAGGTGTCCTTCATCTGTCTCACTTCCCACCACTCCGTTGGCCATTGCCCCAACACCAATGGTCCTTCAAGCACTCCAGCCAATGCAAGAACATGTCTCAGCAATGTGGACCCCTCTGAGGATTTCGGATCTGTTCATTGCTTTCCCTATCAGTCTGGAGAAGAGTAAGTCAAGGTTGTGGCATTTTTAAAGGCAAGAAGCTGGGATAGCGGCTGTTGCTGGTGATTTCAGGACGGGCTCAGGAAGACATGCGCAGACTGACAGGCTCTGGCACCATGGACATTATTAGCTTTCTTGCCACCTTGGCAGAAAACAGAGCTTTCTTCAGAGGCAGAATTTCTTCAGAAATTCTTCCAGAGCCTAGGGCCTTCACAAACCTTGTTTCCATTAGGGACAAAACGTTCATACACTGATTAAAGAACTGGCTCTTAAAAGGCAGCATTAGCTGAAGAGCAGGAGAATGGCCCAGCCCCAGTAACACTGGCTTGCTCTGCCCTTGGAGGGGGTGCACTGTTGGGGGCTCTGTTCTGGTCTGAATAGGAAAGTGGCTGAGTCCACCAAAACCAGTGGAAATACTCTCACTGCAACATGTTAAGTGTGTACCTTGGTCTTTCACATATGAGAACCTGTGGTTATTACATTGCTTTCTTGATGGCAATCTTATTTTACGTCAGCTATTTGAAATGTATTATTCCTCAAGCAGTAATACATGAAGTCCTTTCTCTTCTGCAGGCCATTTCTCATAGTTTCAGATCAAAAAGCTTTTGCAATATGCAATTATTTGTTACACGTACATTACATGCTGATGTGAAACCTAATTTCTCCTCAGTGCAGAGAAGAGGTGGAATCGTTAATATCCCCCTGCTCTGAGAAAGGCTGTGGAATAATAACATGGGAAGCTGAAATAATCATTCTGCCATCAGTTGTTCTCCCCTGAGCCTGCCCACAAGAAGTCATATGGAGAACTGTTAGAGGCAGGCATCGCTGAAGATTGCCTGCTAATTTTACTCCCTGTAACATAATCTGTTTATTCAGAAGATACACTTTATCTTCTCTGCTGTGATTTAGAAGAATCTTAATCTGACATGATTTCTTTCATTCTCTCTCCTTAGTAATTAATATTGCAGCATGAAATCTGAGTCTTACTCTTTATTGCAAGCAATATATTATGAAGTGATTCTTTTTCCTCAAGAAAACATAATCTATACTTTATTATTAACTCTCTAAATCTGTTTTTCTTTTATAATAAGAGCATTGTATCCGAAGAAGGTACTTCAGTGTCTAGATTTTTGTTTTTATTGCAAAAGAAAACTTGATTAAAATGGGAGCAGGAATAGTCTAGAAAAGTATAGTTTATATAATTATTCAAATATAGCCTTTGTTTGTGTTTCAAACAGCTTCCCAAAGGTGAGTATCTGTTTATAACCTTATTTATGAGATACCCAAGGGACTGTTGCTCTAGCTTATTTTGCAGAATGGTTGGATTTACTTTCCTTGTTTTTCTGGGGTAGGTTTTTTTATTTATTTTTGTTGGGTTTTGGGGGGGATTTTTTTGGGTTTTGTTTTTTTTTAATGTTGAAATTGAGTTTGGCCTGTTTCTGAAAGTTGAGTGCCTGAAGACCTGACCCATTTCTTCAGAACAAAAAAATCTGACACTGAGTGCCTCAGTTTGAGTAAGGAGTACCCAGAGCTGCACATGCTTCCAGTGTTTAGAAGCAGCTGGCCTGTGATCAGTGTTTGACCTAAAAGACATGTTCTCAAACCACTAACCAGAGGTTTTCTTTTCACTGCCCTGCTTTTCTCTTTTCTGCTTTCCCCTAGGGTCCTGGGTCAAAGCAGACATTGCTCCCTCATCCACTGGCCCTTCTTGTTCCCATATATCCCACACTCAGAGCAGCAGTAAATGAATGAAATATGAAACTTGCCCCAAATGCCATTTTAGTGATGCAACAGGAGACATTCTCAAGCAGTCAAAATGGAAAGCAATTGCCCGAGTATGCAGTAAAATCAGTTGATGATAAATCTTTTCTTCCCGTGGTTCCTTTCTTTCTATTAATGTCTTCTCTAATTATTTTACCTTCATTTTCCTCTCCAAATATTTGACTGTTAATAGAATGGTTGAAGGAATATGATACTCAGCTAGGATGTGCTTTTCTTTTGCTCATAACTCTACTGCAGATGTGATTTTCAACATCTAATATTTGCTATGCTTCAGCTCCCTGTCTGTAAGGTAAGGGAGGCATTTCTCTAACACGGGGGCACTGTAAAACAGAACCACTTAAAGTCAGGTAGTGGTTTAGGCATGGTCTGGTGAGGCCCTTAAAGAACTTTGATGAATTAAGGGAGTGGTGTGCCCCTATCTGCTAGACAAAAAGCTTTTAGGAGACTGCCACTGGCATCACCTCTACTACCTGTAACAACCAGGGAAAAGGGGCTGTGGAATTCTCTGTGTGTGTGTGTATGCATGAAAGACAGACCGTACAGAGCTCTTTGCAAAGTAGGAAAGACCTGTCTCTCTAACCACAACAGCAGATAGCCCTCTGTAGAAATCTACCTGTGGGTACAGATGAAGACAGAATAATTCTTAGAGTTCAAAAAAATTGCTTTTGACAAAAATTCCCCAGCCTGGCTTATGGAAGATGATGGAGTTTTGTAGAGGAAATAATGGTCCCCAGCAAAAACTGAACAATGCTCTGCACGCTCTCTTAAAGCTCCCTTGAAGCCCCGTCTTGCCTCAAGATACTCCCTCTAGGATGGACATTTCTCACCCAAAATTGTGTTTGAAGGCCAGGAGGGCCTGGGCCTTAAAACACTTGCCTCAGCTGCCCATGTAGAGAGTAAAATGAAAGACCTGAGTTCAGTATAGTTCAGAAATAACCGAGACTCTCCAAGTGAAAAACTGAGTTGAGCTCATAGCCTAAGGAAAGCCATCACTAGCAAGGCTGATTCATGTGTCAGTTCCCTGGGCCAGGTAAGTCCTTGTCACGGTGAGTTGTCCCCTGCTTTGCTTGCAGGCAAATACAGGCTTGTGCCTCCTCAAAATTCCCTTCTTCTCACACTTCCAACACACATAACTACATGCACAAGCAATTGTTCTTCTACATCTGTTCTGCATAAGCATCATAGTGGCAACACCAGGGACTTAATATTTCATCCAGTCCATGAATAAATTACTGTTCAGGACTATAAAAGAGGCTATGATAGGTGGTTTAACAAAAGACAGTACAGCTCTGCAGGCCTTTTGGAAGAATCACTTGGAGGGTAACCAGAGATACCTTTGTCTTGCTTGACCTTAAGAGTCCTACTGTGGCAAATAATAATAAAACTGTGGTTTGTGGGATACACACCCTTGTGAGCAGTGGATTGCTCTGTAACTGTGTATTAGCACTGTAAAATGGTTTGCCACATGACTGTGTTGGCTTAAATCATCCAAAGAGGCTGAGGAAAAAGGCAGAAAGGGAGGGGAAAAGCCTCTAGATTCTGGTTCAGTCTCCCTTTGAACCTGCACAAACTCATTCCTTCATGATCCAGAGAACAGAAACAGGGAAGTCTGTGAGGGCTCTCAAGGAAGATGATCAGCTAAGGGACTAGACTGGTGCGTCACCTGGTGATGAGCTTCTAAATGTAAGAGCAATTCAAGTGGATGGCTTGCTTTCAAGCCCTTTCTCTGCATATCAAAATGGGTTGATCCTGCTTTTCAAAGCAATTGTTATATTATTGTATTATATATTAATATATATATTATTATTGGAGTTATACCACACCATACAGACATTATCATAAGGAAGACCAGGACCTGCTTAAACTCATGCAGATCCATTGGATCCACACAATGAATATGCACCACACTTGTGTCAAGAGCATGGCCAAAGTGGTAGTAGGTGTGAAGTTGCTCCAGGAGCATATCTCAGCAGTTTTCAGGAGAGGGGAGATCAGAGTGAGGTAACGCTGTGGCGGTGGAGTTACACCCGCAGCTGTGCTTCATGGGTCACTTGGCTATGCAGGTTGGCATAACTCCTCCACCTCATTTCCAAGATGAATGTTCTCGACAAGAAATGTGAAATTCATGGAAGGCAAGCAGAACTGGTGTAACCAGATGAAGTCTTAGAAAATATGAATGAATATTCATGCAAAAAATGTTTTCATTGTTCAGCTCAGCCAAAAACCTCGCTCCGACTTTGTTGTTCTCCATGTTGAAAAAAAAATGGGTTGCAGTAAGCACAGCTTTTCAGACTACAGTTTCCTACATTTGTGTCATTCTTTGGACTTCTAATTAAATATTGAACAGACAAAGGATACTTGGCAGGCAGTCATACTCACAGCAGTCTAATGTCATACGGTTTCTATGAAAGAAAAATCTTCTGAAACAGATGAGATAATGTACTTAACTTTGAAAAAAATGCCAGTAAGCACTCAGTGGACAAATACTCTCATAACATTTTATCATCAGTACAAGAAAATCAATACTTCTAAAACATCTGACTGTGGCAATGGCAGATGAAGGTCCATGTTAACATTAAACCAGATTTTTGCAGTGAAATTTTTGAGTTTTCAAGGGCCACTATTTTTCTGTTTCTCTCCAACCAAATTAGGCTCAAAGCAGTGGGAGCCATCTCTTGAACACAGTGAATCCCTTCTATGCAGTGATAAGTGAGAGTTTTTTCAGGTTCTCATAGCTTTTTGTGAAGGGCCAGCTTTTATTCTTCCTTTTCAAAAGGATGTCCAATAAAACTGTACAAATAGAACTGCAATAATTATATCTGGCTTAGTAAAAGTAAAAAACTCGGTGCTTTCCTAGAAGCTTTTGATTATTAAGTATCCATGTATCCCTGACCTCCCCCATTTGCCCTCAACTGAAGATTGTTGAGACTGAATGAATAAATTAACACAAATTTTTAAAAAGTTTGCAGCTACTGGAAATGCTTCTGACACAGACAGCCCCCAGATAAAACACTGCAACAGGAAAGTTCTCTCCCACAGTCCATTCCTTTTAATTGGTGTAATTCTTCATGCATCTTAATCAGGGAGTAAATAACTCCAGAAGCTTAATTCTAACTAAAACATGAGGGTTGTTTTTTTTTTTTTTTTTTTACTATGCCACTGAGACACACTTAGCTCTATAAGGCTGGATGGCATCAGCTGAACAGTACTAAGGGAGCTAGCAGAAGTATTCACCAAGCCATTTTCCATCATTTACCAGCAGTCCTGGCTAACTGGGGAGGTCCCAGTTGACTGTAAGTTAGCAAATGTGACGCCCATTTACAAGAAAGGCCAGAAGGAGGATCAGGGTAACTCTAGGCCAGTCAGTCTGACCTCAGGGAAGGTTGTGGAGCAGATCATCTTGAGTGCCATGACACAGCACATACAAGAAAGCCAGGGGATCAGGCCCAGCCATCATGGGTTCAAGAAAGTCAGGTCCTACTTGACTAACCTGATCTCCTTCTATGACAAGGTGATGTGCTTAGTGGATGAGGGAGAGGCTGTGGATGTTGTCTACCTGGACTTTAGTAAAGAATTTGACACCATTTCCCACAGCATTCTCCTGGAAAAACTGGCTGCTCATGGCTTGGATGGTTGTACACTTTACTGGGTAAAAAAACGTCAGCCTGGCTGGGCCCAGAGAGGTGGTGAATGGAGTTAAATCCAGTTAGTGGCTGGTCATGAGTGGTGTTCCCCAGGGCTCAGTATTAGAGCCTGTTCTGTTCAATCTTTATCAGCGACCTGGCTGAAGGGATCAAGTAAATTAGCAGATGACACCAATTTAGGCACATGTGTTGATCTGCTTGAAAGTAGGGAGGGTCTACAGAGGATCTGTATGGGCTGGATCGATAGGCTGAGGCCAGTGGTATGAGGTTCAGCAAGGCCAAGTGCCTTGTTGGTTCCTGCACTTGGGTCACAACAACTCCAGGCAACGCCACAGGCTTGGGGAAGAGTGGCTGGAAAGCCACCTTGCAGAAAAGAACCTGGGGGTTCTGGTTGACACCCAGCTGAACATGAGCCAGCAGTGTGCCAAGAAGGCCAACAGCGTCCTCACCTGCATGAGAAATAGTGCAGCCAGCAGGACAAGGGAAGTGATTGTTCCCCTATACTCACCACTCGTGAGGCCACATCTCAAATAGTGTATTCAGTTTTGGGCCCTTCACTAAAAGAAGGATGTTGAGGTGCTGGAGCATGTCCAGAGGAGAGCAACTAAGCTGGTAAAGGGCCTGGAGAGAAAGTCTTACAAGAAGCAGCAGAGGGAACTGGGGTTGTTTTATCTTGGAGAAAAGGAGGCTCAGGGGAGACCTTATCGGTCTCTACAACTATCTGAAAGGAAGCTGTAGTGAGGTGGGGTCTCCCACCTCGCCAAGGTTACTTGGTCTGTTCAACCAAGTAACAAGTGATAGGACAAGAGGAAATGGCCTCAAGTTGCACCAGTGGAGGTTTAGTTTGGACATTAGGAAAAATTTCTTCACTGGAAGGGTTGTTAAGCATTGGAACAGGCTGCTCAAGGAGTTGGAAAAGTCACTATCACTGGAGGCAAAAGACTGTAAATGTGGTGCTTAGGGACGTGGTCTAGTGGTGACCTGGCAGTGATGATCTTGGTCTCTTTCAACCAGAACAATTCTATGACATTGTTGCATAAAGCTTTGGGATGCAACAAGTTTGTGTTCTTCCTGGTTTTATGTCTTTTCTCAGAACTGATTTCCTTCAAAAGAAACAAATGTGCTTCCTCATACCTGACTGCAGAAACCAGACTGATCTGCACAATCATACACAGCTCAGCTAATGTCCCTACAGCTAAACAGCTTCCCAGTACAGATCTGCCCCATCTGTTCTGTGCTGAAGACAACATTCCAAGTAGCACTAGGGAAGAAGCCAACTTCTTCGTCCTCTTTTAGATCTTCACTAACCTGAATATCACTTAATAGCTTTCTATATTTACACTGTGTGAAAGTTAAAGCACTAAAAGCTCATCTGAATAGGACATTGGTTACACTAAAGCTAGTTTTGCAAGTTGTTAATGACTATAATATCAACTTCTTGTTTTGACAACATTGATACCACTGCTGCCAATGGAAGTGGCTATAGTTAATAATGTTTCTGCTAGTTTTTTTTTTTTTTGTTTGGTATAGTTTTGTGTGTGTGTGTGTGGTTTTTTGGGTTTTTTTTTTTTTTGTCTTTTTTTTTGTTTGGTTTGGGTTTGGTTTGGGTTGGTTGGTTGGTTCGTTGGGGGTTTTTTTGTGGGTTTTTTTGTTGTTGTTTTGTTTGTTTCTTTGTTGTGTTTTGTTTGTTTGTTTCTGATTATCAAACCTGAAAGCCTTTTCTTTTTTGTTACGTTACAGAAATTTCATGTCTGGACTCTGAAATTGCATCAAGCTGAACCATGTGCTATGACTTGTCAGGCTTTTCATGAAGTGAAGGTTGCTTCTTTGGGGAGGCAGGGTTAGCTGTGGTTCTTGACATCTCTACAGAAAGGCAGTCAAACAAGTTCCTAGTTCATACTAAAACAGAGGAAAAAAAAAGCCAGATCTCAGATTTATCTCTGAGGATCCAGAGGATATGGACCTTTTTAGCACAACTCAGCAACCTTGACTCTGACAGTCTTTGATCTCTGTATAATACCTCTGGTAGAGCTGATGTACTGTGTGAATTATTTTCTCATAATCCAAATCAAAATTTGAGTTTCTTATTATACCCTATCACTTAAACTACCATCTGAAGAGAAGACAATGTGTGACTTCTGTTCTGTGCCATAAATTAAAACAAGACACAATTCATGTTCCCATAGCCAAAATGACACTCAGTATTTGTAGTACTCGACAGTAAGGAAAACTTTATTTCTTTATTTTCTCTCATCTTCTCTGATTCAGTAAATTCCATTTTGGAAGCTAATCATATTAAGTAGCTTAACTTATTATGGGCATGATGGCAGGCAAGCACATATAAGTCTAATACCCAGTTATTCTCAGGGAGACAATCCATTGTGTCAGCTAGTGATCAAAGTGTCCATTTATATTCACAATGCTATATACAAAATGATTTAATTTCAACATCTAATTCTTTTTAGCCATAAATGATTCTGTGATAAACAAATCATTTGGAACCTGAAAAGAGTGGTATCATTGTAAATATGTCTTCATGTCTTGACTTATTTAATAAGGGATGTCAAAAATTTAAGAAGCTGTGACCCGAAATGGTTCCCTCAGCTGCTCAAGAAAGAGAGGGGATACTAGATATCTTTAATAAATTTTTAAAGGTATATATAAAGAGGGAACACTATTAGAAGTGATTCTGCTCTTCTGTGTCCTCCCTGAAGTTGTAGTCCAAACAGGTATTTGCTTTATACTGTAAGGTTTGTTTTAAATAAGCAGCCCAAGGAACCAAGAGCTCTTACAGCAAGCCTTTGCTTTGTATTGTCTCTCTAAATTAAGTAACTGGGCCTCTTTTATGGGTAAAATTCCACATTTATAGCAGAAGACATGGTCTGCATGGGACACTGCAGAATTTATTGGTGTCTTGGAAGAAAACAAAGTTTCTGTGAATTCTGGGATAAAGTACTGTAAAATAACACCATCTTGTTCTTAGCTGCTTCTTAGTTAAATAAGATATCATCTCTGCTAGACACTGACAGTGCTTCTTTAGTCTAATAGTCAGCATTTGCTCCCAAAACTGAGTTTCAGTGAGGAAAAGATCAGTCAGTACAGCTAACGTATAAGAAATTTTCTTGGGCTTTGTTTAGTATCCTCGTGTTCACATACAGCAGGAGTTGAACATCCTTGGGATTATTGATGTTAAACAAGAAAAGCAGCTACAGAAAGACTCATGAAAAGGCTTAAAACCACCCAAAGTGTTCTTGAGATAGTAGGACTTCTAGAAAATATTGAAGAGAAACATGTGGGCCTTTCTTCAGCCCAGTCACAGATTTCATTCAAAATTTTATTTATCTCACTTGTCATCTCTAAGCACAAGCAGAATCTATGGTCTTTTTTGCCAGCTCCCCTTCACTTGTAGCCAACACAGAATGTCTGGAAGCCGATGCAGATTTTGGGTAGCAACTGGCTAGTTAGTCTCAGGGTGTGCAAAATCTCCTATTTCCCCAGCATAGAGCTCTCTACCATTTGCATAACCAGATCCTCATCTTCCTCAAGAAAATCTCACTGCTCTATTTCCAGATGCTCCTGCAATGGCTCCCTTGCTTCTGTTGTGGATGCCTGGCTCTTGTGGGGAGAAGCCCTGCTAAAACCTGGCTCAGCTCCAGCAGTTTGGGTCCTCTTCACCTCCACAGCCTTTCCTTCAACATGGTGACCAGAGGGGCACTGCTCCTCACACCAGACCAAGTGAACAGCTCCCGGATACAACTGTGGGAGTTAATGTGGACCGGGGAGCCCATCGACAGCCTGCCTCCAGCCAGGTTATACATGGGAGCTGGTGCTCAGGTTACTCGGTGGGCTCAGGGTGCTCTGTAGCACCTGACCCCAGAGCCAGGGGACAGTCATGGATAGGTTTGATTTACTAGTACACCCCCAACCTATACATATTGGCTTTGATTTCAAAAATTGCCGCAGAATTCAAGCCTGTGCCTGGTCCTGTCTCTATGTATGCACTGAGCAAAAGGCTTTTTGTTTCTTTTCTTCACAAAATTTGAGGTTTATACACCCAGGGGTGCATAATAACAAACATATCATTTGATATTTGGTAGCAGAATAATTGGCTCCTGCCTTTTGTTCAGGCCACTGTCAATTTGCCACTTTTTTTTTTTTTTTTTTTTTTAAGGCCAATGAAGTGGCCTCCATGCAGGCAGCAACTCACTCTGATGCCATTAAACAAGAAAACAAATAAAAGCTTCATCCGTCATATTGCCTAAACTATATTGATGAGAAGGGAAAACAGACCATAAAAGTGATTATGTGTATCAGATATCCAACAGCCTATGCTGTCATTGTCCTCTGACTTAAATACTTTGCTAGGAGGAGTACAATACTGCCTATTAAAAAAAAAATATATATATATATATCTGAAAATGAAGTATACCCTACCTTTTGAGGGTCTGGGTTGATGGTGGGTTTTTTTTTTCTCCTTCCTTTTTTTTTTTTCTCTGGTTACTATTTTAAAAGTAGATAAATATGTAATTTACTTCCCTTCATTATCATAACAATTCTTGGCACACTTCTTTTAAA
>JANHGN010012065.1:88591-108444 GCA_024605025.1 Megaceryle maxima
TAGATAAATATGAAATTTACTGCCCTTCATTACCATAGCAATTATTGGCACATCTCTTTTAAAACACCTTGTTTAGGCTACCTGAGACTCTGAGCTCCCCAAAGGAGGAGGAGAAAGAAGAACAAAACAACAGCTACCTATTATAGGCTAGCTGTTAAATGTTATATAGCTGTTAAATCAATCACCTGCTGAAGTCACCCTGTGTTCTTCATTGTTTTCAGATGGATCCTAGATAAAACATGTAGTCTAAACACCTGGGGTGGAATTCAGTTGCTTAAATACCAATCCTCAGGGTGCTTCTAATTCTTTGGAAGGGTAGTGTGGGGCTCTCAGATGTGACCTAGGACTGGTGGATCCATGCATCTTCTGAAATAGCAGGTAAGTTAGGGTAAGAGTACCCGAATCATACTGGATGTTTGTGGCTTTGTTGTTGATTTATACCTAGAATGCTACAGTTTGCACAGGGAAGTTTTTTCCTACTTGCTTCCTGTGTGTTATTGGGGAATATGTCTTGCTAAGAGATCTGTAGCCCTTTAAAGTTCAGATGAAAGACAGGATAAGAATGTGGTGTTTCTCTGGTACCACTGTAGCTGCAAGAAGTCTAGACTGGTGAATTTCTTGAGTTTCCAGTTCCTGTTTGAAGAAAGCAAGAAATATTTTTAAAATCTGACCCTTTGTTGGAGTGGTGATGCTAGTGGTATCCTGCTGATCAACTCTTCTGTTTCTGGAGTTCCTCAGCTATATACACTTTGGTTGTAGTGTCCATTAAAATTTCATATTTGCCTACTGGTGTAACAAGTCATTCACTTAATCTTAGGCCTGTAATTGCTTTCCAGCCTTTGTTTCTGATGTAACAGAATCTTTTTGCTTTAGTACCACAGAAACAAGACCTTCTGTGCATGTAAGTGTGTATTTACATGTATCTGTGCATGTGAGCAATTTATGCCTTTGTCTACAAGTGTGGACAAATCTTGGAGGTGGGAGGCTAAGTTATAGAAATAAATATTCCCTGTCACACCAGCTCAGCAATTCAAATGGGCAGGAACATCCCTACAGCTGGGAGGTGACTTACTTGCCAGCACCGTCCTCAGCCTGTAACACTAGGAAGATAATATGAAACAGGTCTCTCCCTAGTGTGTATGGGGAAGAAAAAGTTCAGGGAATAGGAAAATTCAAGTTTTTATTGTCAGGATAATTTCCTATTACATCTTTTTCATGCTTCTGCTTTTCATGCTTTCTGATGGAAACAATGCTAGTGATAAAAATGAGAGCAAACAAAATCAGAGGGAGGGATAACTGCAGAAAAAAAATCCAGTAGTACCTCACAAAACATGTGACAGGAAGCTATGTTCTGTGAAAGTCTTCCTTCTCCCCCTTTCTTAATTCAACTACCCAGTATTGCCCCCGAGTATCCTTAATACACTCAAAGATCTATTTTTTTATTGTAAGTAAATACCTACCATGTAGGAAAACTGACAAGCTCTACAGAGCTTTAGTGCTGCACCCCACTGCAGACAGTTTCATGGGCTGGGGGCCTGGATAGGGATGAGTCCTCAGCCATTGCTAGCTTCTGCTTTACAGATCTCTGAAGTGCTGGGTTATTCAGCTCTTTGATAATCACATTTTGTTTGATACAACTTCTTAATTATACCATGAATGTGTGAGGAAATTGCTTTTCTGTTTAGAGTGTGGAGATTAAAATTAAAGCTCTCAGTTTTCTCTGTTACTGTTTGGTGTCAGTTCAGCAATCTGGTATGGAGCAGACAACTATCAACTGAGGTGTCAAAAAGGGTAGTCATTACAGCAGCTGGTCAAGTTGCTATAGAATTTATTGCTGAAGGAAATGTTTGCATAATCTGTGTCCACAGTTAACGATGAATTGATTAAAATAATCTCTGTATTAATTTCCTGGTACTTCACATTTCTTGAATGCCTAATCTCTCTACAGTATTAGAATTGTTGTTTGGGTTTCAAGGATGAAACATGAACAAGTCTTTAAAGATATATATTTTCTGAATGTTATATTTATTAATGGTAGCAATGATGGAACCCTTGGCTTTCCAATTACTATTCTTCCAATCAGGCAGGAGCTGATACAAAGATTTCAGATCTGCTGTGTTTTAGGAAGTCAGTTATTGTGTGATGACTGCTGTTTTGCTGTTTCTGGTGTGTATCAGATTAAGAGGAGGAACCATTTCTTAGGTGTAATCCTTCAGACATATAATTCTGGAGGCAATAGCATATTAATCCAAGTAGAACAGGTGTGGATAATTTTATTCACTTCCTCCATGGAGGAAAACCTGCTGTTCCACAGTGAGACTTACCCATGAATAAGAAAGAAAAGGACAAGAACTTTCAGTGTATTTTGAAGCATCACCTGGAAGGCAAATAGTACATATTTTTGTGTGACAGTTGGCATTCAGCAGGATTGATTTCAATTATGCTTACCAGTTAGTGGTTCGGATTTTACTTCATATAAGAATGAGATCTAGTTATAAGATCAGTTAGGAGAATTATCAAGTATTTCATTAGAGATGCCAGATGCTCTTAATAGAAGTTGTCTTAGAATTAGCCAAACCTCTTACTGCTGAAATGCCTTAAAAGTACCAGACTGCACTTGCATAGTGAACTTTAAGACTTTCCTCTCATTCTTGACAAACAGCTGTTTATCCAGAGAGTTCTTCTAAATGATTACTTGGAATACATGAGTTTGGGGTGCAGCCTGTATTAATAGAACGTAACTTTTTGAGAGATGTGAAACTTACTGAGTTTTCTGTCCTGGTTGAGAATGAGTGGCTATTTCCAAGAACATGTGGAAGCAGCCTAGAGTATCCATCTTATTACTGTTGAAGTGCTGCTAACACCTTGAACTGCAGAGGTGTGGGGCCACAGTCCTGCAGACTGTGGAGATGGAGGAGGCAGCCCCCCACAGAGGCACCCTGACCCACTAGAGCTGTTATGAGTCATCCTTGCTGGTTGCTGGAGAATCATCAAGAAGTCAATTAAGTCCTGCAAGATTTTTACTCTGGCTGCCTCTTCTGCTTCTCTCATGGCTGCTGTGGCACCAGTCCTGGCTACCTGCTGCTCCCCAGCTGCTGCAGGTTGCAGGAGACGGGTAAAGTGAATGATCACTTACCCAGCTGTCTCAGACTGCTAGGGGATGCCTTTTGAGGTGCCACTGTTGCTTTTGGCTCATCACTTCAGGATGCTTTCTAGTTAAAGGTGGCTTTTTACTTCCATGCCCCTGTGTTTCACTGTTTCAGCCCTTGATAATGATGTGTCCTGGTACTAAATTGACAGTGAAAGACTGGATGAGTCCAAATGTATGTCTTTCTAATCAGAAATAATTTTGAAGTGTGATTTTGTCTTTCATCATGAATCCTAGTCCAGCTCCTTACTTTCTGTGGGATGTCTCTTGTACATGTCATGGTTTAAACACAGCTGTTAACTAAGCCACTTGCTCACTCTTCCCAGAGGTATGGGGGAGAGAATCAAAAGGGTAAAAGTGAGAAAACTTGTGGGCTTTCTTCAAGACAGTTTAAGTAAAGTAAAAGCTGCATGCATAAGCAAAGCAAAACAAGGAATTCTTTCACTGCTTCCCATCAGCAGGCGTGTGTTCAGCCATCTCCAGGAAAGCAGGGCTCCATCATGAGTAAAGGGTACTTGGGAAGAAAATGACATTAATCCAAATGTTCCCCTTCTTCCTCCTTTTTTTCCCCTCACTTTATATGCTGACCATGACATCATATGGTATGGGATATCCCTTTGGTAAGTTGGGGTCAGCTGTCCCAGCTGTCTCCCTTCCTAGGTTCTTATGTCTCCCCTAGCTACTCGCTGCTGGGGTGGGGTGAGAAGCAGAAAAGGCCTTGATTCTGTGTAAGTGGTAACTGAAACAGCCCCATGTTAGCAGTGCTGTTTTCAGCACAAATCCAACACATACCCCCATACTAGCTACTATGAAGATTATCCCAGTCAAAACCAGCACAGTACATAAACCTAAAATACCAAAATACAGAAATTTCACTTCTAACAATTGTGTATCAAAATATTCTGTGACTCAGAGGCAAAGAAACTACTACAATGCAAATAACCATTGGGGCACTTCAACAAATGGGAATAAACTCTTTAAATACTGCCTATACACAGTGCTGATAATCATGGCTAGGTGTAAAAAAAAAAAAAAAAAATGTTTTGTGAACCTTAGTTCTATCCTGGAATAAAAACTAAGGATACTTCTGCATAGCTGGAGGAAAAATCTGTTCTCTAAAAACAAATTTCCAACTTTACATTTTTGTGTTGAATAAGTGTATAGCATCACAAGTTTGTGGGGGTTTTGGCTGTTTGTTTTTTTATTTGTGAGTGTGTGGGTGACTTTTTTCACAGACACTGGTTAAAGAAGTCTTGTCATGTAGCTTTAGTTCTCACACTGTGTAAAGGAAAGTTTCAAGAAGACTTTATAAATGCAAAGCTGGTGTGATCTATGTTAAAACTATGCTGATGGTGGTGGTACAGCTGTGCTCTGGAGTTCACCCACAAGCCTTACTTTCAAAGCTAATTGGGGTTGCTGCGGAGAGGTGAGGGACCAAAGAGGGGTTTTTCTCCTTGTCCTCATGAACACATTAGAATCTTCTCAGTGATTTACACTGAAGTCTAGCACACATGATGAACATGGGATGCAAATGAGGTGTGCCTCCAAACCTAGAATTCAACAGATGCTCCTGGTCCCTTCAGCTCTGAAGTAGTTCCAGCTGGTAGGGCCTGTAGATTGATGGGTTCACGGGGTTCCATGTCTGTATAAATGTATTTAATATTGTTTTGAGACCTTCTTCTCTTGAGGTTTAGAATTATCTTCTCTCTGCTGCTGGGTCCGTGTTATATGGTGTCCCACACGGACATGAAATGCATTTGGTATTCTGTGAAAGTCAACCAGAGTGTCAAACACTGAATAGCCAAACATGGCCTGGAAAGAGATCAAAGGATAACTTCAAGCTATAGTAACTTGTTCATAATTGTCAGTTTGACTTTATAAAGTGAATTCATCAATTCTTGCTTCATACTCTAGGTGTCTTTCAGCCTCTCTACAAGCTCAGAGGAGTCATTACATCTGTTTGTACTATTCTGTTTTAAGCTTACTTCACACCATATAGACAAGAAAAGTAACTTAAAGCCAGCTTATATACTGGAGTGTCTTCCCTTGGCAAGAAGCAAAATGGATTTTGTAAAATTTACAACCATAAAGTCTCATGATAAGAGGAACTGAATATAGTGTCACCCCGGACTTGGCAACAGGAGTGTGTTGTTGAACACAAAAGATAGGTAAAACGTAGAAGATAAAAACAGTTATAACTGTTTGGGGTTTTACTTTATAGGCAGAAGAAGAGGCAGAGCTGCTGGTCTTAAGAGCCTGTCCAGCTCTTCCCCCGCCCCCCCCCCATCCAAATTAATTCTTCTGTGTGTGTTCACATCCTGCCAAGTGGAAACACGGGATAGCTCGTACCAGCCTGTAAAGCTCCCCATTGCCTCCCTTTCACGGGCCACTTGAAATGTTGTGCTGAATGTTTGCTGCTGTCCCTTTGGCTAAGACGAGGAGGAACAGCTCTAGTGAAACAGGAATAAACAACTACAAATTGACTTTCAAGTGGCTGTCAGACACATAGAAACCCACAGCTTCTCTTTAATGGAAGCACAAAGACAACTCTGCAAAACCCTAAAGGCAGCCAGAGTTACAAATGTGACTGACATAGCTATTCCACTGAGATACAGAAACACTGCCTTCAGAGCCAAGCTTGCCATCAAACTCACAGCAGAGCAGTGTTTCTGAGTTACAATGCAGAGGATTTAATTCTTCTGAAGGCATATTTGTATGATCGCATAAAAAGGAACCTCTTACTGTCATTATAAGATGTTATAAATAGATCCCCAGAAAAATGAACCTTTGCTACATCCATGAATTCTAATAAATGTAATATTTTAGTCTTTTTGACACAGCATGACTTCAGCCACTGATTAGATCTTTACCCTCTGTATACACATATAGAAAGCAGTGATAGAGATGGATATGCTTTCTCAGTTGAAATAATATAAAGTTATAATACTAAATTCTTAATTTTAAGAATCTGGTGCAATAAGCTTTTATTTGGTTTATCTTATTTGTTAAACATACAAAATGTGTGCCAGTATCTTGCCTTATTCCTTTTAAAAAAAAGTCTCCTGGAACATTCCCACTGATGATGTTTGCAGCTTTCCTTCTGAGCTCAGCAGGAAAGTGAGATGCCTGCTGAAGGCTTTGTAGGATGCAAAACTGCATGTTTTGAAAATGTTAACTTTGCTGAGGACTCGCATGAATTCTTATTGCAAATAAAATCATCCTGGGGGAAAGGGGAAACACCAAGGGGCAGGAAAATAACAAAATCATAAACCAGCTTTTCCAGCAGTGCTCATACAACTGAAGAGAGGAGAGACTATAAAACAACACCTAAAAGTAGTGTTTTAATTACTGTTTTAACCCTTCTTACACATTTTTTAAACTAATCTACAGAATATTATTTTTTTCTAAATACCATAATGGAAAAAAAGGCTCACAATGCCAAACAGTCTTGTACAAGCTGATGTTAATTTATATACCACTTTATACTTAATGTGTAGCACAGAAAACCTACTTCATAAATCCAAGGAAATGCTTTGCATTTAGTGTTTCTGATTTGTTGATACCTCCTTTATAAGGAGCAAAGGCTTTTCAACCAATTCTGTTAAAAAAAAAAATAAAAATCCACTTTAATTCAGAATGAGGGTGACTATATAAGTTTTTCTCTAGTCTATCTGGACTGGTTTCCAAAACCTTCTTTAACCAGATCCATGACAATTTGCTCTCACAGCCTCATGTATCAGCTATTCCTAGAAGTGATCAGGCAAGAATGTTTTCTTTGGGAAGTTATTGTACTTAATGGTCTGAAAATTATTCCTTCAAGTATGTATATTCATCCTCCTAATAGAATGTGTTAAAGGATGTAATGTCACCATAATAGTGTTACTCTTTCTTAACAACGTTTGTTTCTCTTGGCTTAACTATTAACTCTTCACAAGCTGCAACAGTGAAAAATCTGAATTGCATGGAAGAGTTGACACATGCTGAGTGCCATTGCTGGGTACTTTTGAGGGAAGGAAAGAAGTCATGATACTTATTTTCAGTTTGCCTAAACTAACGTACCACACATGTACCTTCTGTTCCATGACCAGTGCATGCCTGAAAAAAATCAGTTTAGTTTCTCAGTGAGCTTGTGAGATGGGGATTCTTGACAGCTTGTAGGGTGGAAAGCTCCCTATGAGGAGAACAAAGAAAAATGTGACTTAATGTTCCTGGAAATCTGTACTAGTTGGCCATTAAAAGGAGGATCTCCAGACTTGTAATCCTGTACTTTGAGAGAAACCTGACTGAATTTTTGAGTGCTACTTCAAAGGACTTTGCAGCACTTTAGTACAGTATTTTTTCTTTTTGGCTAGGATGTTCCTATTTAAGTAATGCTTTCATAGGACAGCCTTATATTAATATGAGTATGGAGTTAGGCCTGCTCTGATGCTGCCCTAGTCTATACTAATGGGAGTACAAAGTGGGGTGAAACCTTGACTGTCCAAAAAACTCTTACTCCATTCTACAGCTTTCACTGACTTTGCTGGAGGTAGATGTTTCACACACAAATACTGTAGTTCCTTGCATGATATACTGTTAATCTAGCTGTAAGGCAGGCTTCCAAAATCCATAGGTGTTCTAAGTAGCAATAATGATTAAATTATCTTAACTTACTGTACTGTGATAAATAACTGCTCAGCCTATGTAGTTTTTTCTGTCCTTGTGATAGCCAAGGAAACATTGCTCACATTTCTCTTTCATTCTGTTATTTCTCCCATGCTTAAGAAGTAGTAATCATCAACAATTTTAACTACAAATCATGCTATAATTTTGCAAGAAAACTTGGAGTAGCAGACCTCCCTCAAGTTTTAAGAGACGGAGCTGTCTCTTGCAAGAGTGAGCTCTTTGGAGCTGTTGGAAGATCTGTGTCCCTGTAACATCCCCATAGGAGAGCTGAGGAAGTGTAGGCTGGACGAGTAAACAATGAAATGGGTTGAGAACTGGCTGAAGGACAGAGCTCAGAGGGTTGTTATCAGTGGTGCAGAGTTTGGTTTGAGGCCTGCAGCGAGCAGTGTTCCCCAGGGGTCAGTACCAGGTCCAGTCTTGTTCAACATCTTCATCGGTGACCTGGAAGAAGGGATGGAGTGTACCCTCAGCAAGTCTGATGATGATACAAAACTGGGAGGAGGGGCTGACACATCAGAAGGCTGTGCTGCTGTTCAGGGAGACCTGGACAGACTGGAGATTTGGATATGAACCTAATGAAGTTCAACAAGGGAAAGTGTAGGGTCCTGCACCTGGGGAGCAATTACACCAGTAAAGTTTAGGAGCAGAATTGCTGGAAAGCAGCTTTGTAGAGAAGGACCTAAGAGTCCTGGTGGATAACAAGCTAAACATTTACCAGCGGTGTGCTCTTGTGGCCAAGAAGGCCACTGGTATCTTGGCACACTAAGAAGAGTGTGAAGAGCAGGTCAAGGAAGGTGGTTCTTCTGATCTGCTCTGCCCTAGTGAGGCCATTTCTGGATTATTGTGTCCAGTTCTGGGCTCCCCTGTTAAAGAAAGACAAGGAACTACTGGACAGAGTCCAACAGAGGGCTATGAAGATGATTAGAGGATTAAAGCACCTCACTTTTGAGGAAAGGCTGAGAGATCTGGGACTGTTTAGCCTAGAAAATAAGACTGAGAGGGCATTTTATTGATGCTTAGGAATATTTAAAGGGTGGGCATCAAGAGGATGGGGCCAGACTCTTTTCAGTGGTGCCCAGCAATAGGACAAGGGGTGATGGGCACAAACTGGAACACAGGAAGTTCCATCTGAACATGAGGAAAAACTTCTTTACTTTGAGGGTGACAGAGCACTGGAACAGGCTGCCCAGAGACATTGTGAAGTCTCCTGCTCTGGAGAAATTAAACCCCTGCCCTGGACGTGTCCCCATGCAACCTGTTATAGGTGAATCTTCTTTAGCAGGGGGGTTGGACTAGATGATCTCCAGAGGTCCCTTCCAGCACCTACCATTCTGTGAAATCCAAAGTAAAATGGATTATTGAGGAATGCTGCTTTCTGCTGATAAGCAAAGCTGCTTCAAGATGTGATCTGAGAGAAGAAAGAAATGAGTCACGAATCATGAAAGCTTCAGAGAAGGAACCTTGGTTTTGGAGGGGGCTGGGATGGACACATCATAGAGCTGACCTAGAACAAAATTGTATTATAGCAGTGTGTAATTTCTAGTCTGCTTGTATGTTATATTATTTTACCTAAAAATTGTATTACTTGTTCGGAAAGACAAGGATGAGAATAGTGTCCCTGAGGTGCAAGAAGGGACAGCAAGCAGAAGCTACAGGTTTTCCCTTGCCATTGCAGAGCCTTGGCTACCTCTCACACCCGGAGGTCTGCAGACTGAAGGGAGTAACTTTGCTGGTGAGTCTGCAGCTAGAAAATCAAGATCCTTCACAGATCTCACATGATGCTGAGATGGACCTGCTGCATGGTCCATCATTGTGTTTATAAAAGATTTTATGGCATTTAATGCACTGTTTGCTTCTTGATTAGATGTTAGAGTGAAGCTCTGAGCACTCCCAAAGATGCTGCCACACAGACAAATATAATATGAGGCCAGAAGAATGCTTATAGCTTGGGAAAAACAAGGGAAGGTAGACTGTGAATTGCTGAAGGCAGACCTTCAGGCTGCTGCAGCGTGTCTTTCTGAGGGGAGCTTTGTCACAAGCTGTATGTGTTGTTCTGGGTGATGTTCAGGTTGTACTTGCCCTGGGATGTCCAGTCACAGGTGGTTGTCTCCAGGGTTCAGTACTGGGGCTGTTCTCTTCAATATCTTTATTAATGATCTGGATGAGGGGATCAAGTGTACCCTTAGTAAATTTGCAGATGCCACCAAGCTAGGTGGCTGTGTTGATCTGCTAGAGGTTAGGGAAGCTTTACAGTGGGACCTAGACAGGTTAGATCAGTGAGCCAAGGTTAATTGTGTGGGGTTCAATAAGGCCAAGTGTTGAGTCCTGCACTTGGTTCATAACAACCCCATGGCAAGCTAAAGACATAGGGATGTGGGGTTGAAAAGCTGCAAGTTGGAAAAGGATCTGAGAGTATTGATCGATAGTCAACTAAATGAGTCAGCAGTGTATGCAGGTGGCCAAGAAGTCCAATGGCATCCTGGCTTGTATTAGAAACACTGTTTGTTGTCCTTGACCTCCCTCACCAGGTTTAGTTCTAGGGAGGCCTTAGCTTTCCTTGTTGCATCCTCTGTCAACCTCCCTGTATTCTTACCAAGTGGCCTGAACCTCCTTCCATGTTCTATATAATTCCTTCTTCGGCTTAAGTTTATCTAGTAGCAACCTGCTCAACCATGCAGGTCTCCTAACTCTCTTACTTGATTTCCTACTCACTCCAGCCCACAAAAACAGAGAATGTGAATGATAAGCCAAACGAGCTTCCAAGCCAACATAGTGGGTTTGGTTTTTTTAATCTGCTGAGGTAGTGGCTGATCTTTGACAGATGTGTACTGGAAATGAAAGTATGATTAAGGAGACAGGATGTAGTCAGAGATGATTTATTTACTTCTCATCAGGTCTTATTTCATTAATATTTTAATCTTTTCTTAAAATAGATATATAAAAATGGAGACGACCAGCCTACATACAGCCTACAATTTAAAAAGTACTGTAGGGACTAACATTTTTTTCAGTGCTTTCCATTGCTGCCCCTTAGCTCCTGGTGCACTGCTCACCCTCTCATGCTAAAATCTAGAGCAAAATTTCTAGGTGAAATTGGTGATCATGTTTCCTTAAGTGTCCTTTGCTAATCAGAGGTAATTGCAAAATTAGAAGGGTTTCACTGATAATCGGCTAAATGCTTTTGTAGTCAGTTGATTCTGCAGGCTTGTTCTCATCAAGATGAGAAAAGCCAACTGAAGATGGAAATACAGACTTTTTGCAAAGCTTATTTATTCTTCTTTCTAAAAACATTTTATCCTAATCCCAGACCAGAAAACCTAACTCATGTAGAAGGAAAGTAATTTACATTGAGCCTTTGATATTCAGGGATCAGATCATTGATATTTGATTATGGGATTATGCACCAAGGGTATTTCCAAGTTAGAGCAAGGAAATTTCAAGTGATGAATTTCCTTTTCTTCCTTCAGCTAACACTTTTGTCACAGAAATGTGTTCCAGTGTATCTGACTGCACAAAGGAACTAGAACAGTTCCACAACTATTTTAGCCAGTTATTTAAACCATGTAAGAAGCTTTTAATCACTTCATTGAAATAAACCAAAGAATTGCAAGGTTATGATGTTTGTACATATTTTTGGCTTAACATATGTATCTGAGAGATTTGTAATTTGCCATTTTTTCTTAAAATGACTGCTTTAATAATTTTCAAAATGTGTAAAAAAAAAAAAAGGTAGCTCTAGAAAAAATATAAATGATATATATCATGATATATATCCTATTATACTGATAATATATATGATATAATATATAATATAAGGGTGTATTTTCTTACTGCATAAAAGACCTAGCATATGTTTTTAACTTTTTGAAAATATTCAGGAGAGAGGGAAAAAAAAAAAATAAAAATCTTTCCGGCTCACCTTTAACACACCAAGCTGCTAAGGTTCTTAGTGGGATAAATGTTTCTGGGACAGCAAAAGAGTGACACTGGCCAAACAGAATATTTAACATTATAGACCACCTATGAAGACAGAGTACACTTGGCTTCACAGTGTGGCCCTTGACTTCATGATGTGAAAATTACACTTACTTTCTAAGTGAAGTTCATTAAATTGTGTTTTTCCTATTATTTCTTTATGAAGCATAAGCATTACATCTTTTTTTTTTAAAGAAACTGCTTGCTTCAATGAATTCAAGTGAACTATTTTTCATTCTCTAATTCTATTCAGTGCTTGCAGACATCAGGCTGCAGGGGATCGTTATTCGGTGCTTTAAATTTGAGCTCTGGAGGTTAGCTGCAACTGATCTCAAAACTTTCCCTTTGTTTCCTGGCTGACCAGACAATGCTGTTTTGTTTCTTTTGCCAGATGCTTGAGTCATAAGTCATGTAATCACAACGAGGGTGCTGCTGCTGTATTTCTGTTGGGGAAAGTATCAGACTATTAGGAATGCTTCTAAAATTGAAAATCACTTCCTTTGAACTCCTTCAGGTCTTGTTTCTTGTGCAGATAAGGCTGCTTTAAGTCTTCTTGGTGCAGGTGCAAGTTTAAAATGTAAGGAGGGGTCTCACTGCATTCAGATAAAAATCTTGGTATGTATGCCTGGGTACCCTGAGAAACCTATGGTTTTAGGGAGCTGCTGTGGGGTTGTGGCAGAAGGCCTGTGCTGAGTGGCCCTCAATAGCCACGGTCCTCCCCCACTGAGAAACCCCTGCACCTCGAGTCTGGCTTTGACTTTTTTTTGTACGTGTAATAGGAAATTTATTTATAACAAAACTGTCCACTTTGCCCTGTTTACAGGAGGCAAATCAGGAGGAGAGAAGTGGCAAAAATGGTATCTATATGCAGGTTCTCAGACTTTCCTAATTTCTCAGGGGTGAAAGTCTACCAGGAAGAGCTGGCAAATACTTTCTCACATGCTTGAGCAAAAGTACTCTTCAGCAGAGTGGGCATTTGTTGGGCACTTAATGCCCACAACTATTCTTAATACAGGGATTACATTGACTAGATTAAATGCATTTTCAATCATCTATTCTTACATGATGCAGTGAGATGAAGGCAGAGTATCCAGCACAGGGATTAACTTTAACAGCACAGTCATAAGTCTAACTCCAGAAACTCTCAGACATGAACATGATCCTCCACCTCAGGAACATAAGATAGCAAGTACTAAAAAGCCACAACAGAGTAACAAGGACTATGAAAGTGCAACTTCCAGTGCCAGGTTTGTGCTCTGAAACCTAGTAACTTCTTTGTCTTGTAAAAACAGGCTTTTGTCCTTCAGAATCTTTGATTTAAATGGTGGGATTGACTTTGTGCTGTTACAGCAGGTAAAGCACGAAGCACAATATATTCCATCTGTCAGCAAGCTTTGAGTGTTTCTGTTTTACCACAGAAAACAGTTGTCTCAACTTCATTTGAGATCTTGGTGATCTCTCCTAGTATTTCTACAGGTTTATATGTTTGGGAAACCATTTTGTGAAGCACGATATAGCTTAAGACTACCAAGATTGTCTACAATTGTATGTCACATTGATGTGTTTAAGTCTTTATTATGAATTTGATAGCCCTGCGTTCTTTTAGAGCTAGCACTCAGTGGAGTTGAAGAGCAAATAAAAATAAGTATCAGACGTCAGTCATTCTCGTAAAACCACCCTAAACTTGTTCCGCCTGCTAACCAAACAAAGGAGTGTCTCAGTTACTTCCTCTTAATGCACTAGATTTTCTCATGGGCTTTGCATATCTGTTCTGCCCTCACAGACATGGATTATTGAGATTTATTCCAAGCTGTATTGATTTGCAAAGGAAGAGCAGTGACCCATCCACACTGGAACTGCCAACCCTTGAAAAATTTTTGTATCTGATAGAATGGTGTCAGTGGTGAGAAACTTAGAGGAAGGAAACAGCCATGTGAACAAAGCCTTACAAACTTGTTATATACAGTTAGAGCTTCCAGTTTAATTAATAATGTTAGACATTGCTGACCTCCTCTGTAGTCACCAGCTATTCAGCTTAGGAAGCTGGGCATGCAGAACTGCACAGCTGAGGTCAAATTGTGGGCTTTCATTGATGCAACCTCACTGACTTAACTAGATATGACTGAGAACAGCATGTGGCCAGCTAGATGACTCAGAAGATAGGCCAGGTCTATTTTTCCAATGAATAAGAATAGACCTCTCCTGTTAGAAGCTGCTTGTGGGTTATAAACACAAGAGAAGGAGAAACTCTAGTCACAATCCAAGGATGTGACATCCAGAGGGGGACAGAACTCAGGCACACAAAGCTTTCCTGTTTGAAGGCTCTGAATTGCAAGCAGGACAACTTGTATTGGGTCAACAGGTGATGCATCTACCCTCGCTTCATGGAGGCTGTGCAGGCCTAGAAGCAGTTTGTGCAAAGGTTTTGCATGAATGCATTATGTTGCCATCTGCAATAGAGAGTGCTCAGAGGCTTCATGAGCAACTTTTTTCCCTCTAGGAAGAAAAAGTAGAAACAAAGCAGAAACCTGTAAGAGAATGATGTTGTGGGCAGTGGGGAGCACCCATGTCACCCACCACTGCGATGTGAAGTAGTCCCTGGCTGCAAAGCAGGGCTGCCTTCTACTGTTAGGAGATTTCGTGCTTAGCTCTGGATCCTATTCTGGATAGTAAGTCCCTACAATCTGTGGGTATGAGCATAGATGCTGGGTCAAATCAGCGATAGATGATTTAAAAATAAGATTAAAAAAAAAAAAAAAAGGCAATAGAGCCCAGTAGTTTTTAGAGGTTCCTGCTGCTATAGCTGGGATCATGGAATGGCTTGTGAAATAATTTGGAATTATGACCTGAGGATTACAGTGCAGTGAAACTGGTGTTGGGTTAAAGTACAAATGTAAGAATGTTGAAAACCAGATATTTTTATATAGAAGTGTATAGGTATAGAACAGAAGATACAAGGGCTATATGTGAAAACTTGTTTGCAGCTCTGTGCTGTTCATACACCTGCTTGGGCTCTCAGTTTAAGCTTTCTAAGTTAAAGATGCCACAGTGATTGTAAAAAAACATGATGTGCTTTGTATCATCATTTATGGTTGCGGATTTCCTTCCATCTAAACTGCAATTAAATGCTCCTATCATCCTGTAAATTAGCTTTTCTCTTTTAAACATCACATTTGCAACTCTGTGTTCATATAATCCTGTAATTATGTAACTATTTTCACTTCAGCACTGATTCAGCAATGTACTTAAGCATATGAATAATCTCTTTGAACCCATTGGGACTCCTCACATGCTTAAAATTAGGCATGGTTTAATTACTTCGCTAAATCAGCAGCTATACTGGTGTACAGAAAAAGGGAAAAAGGAGGTGGCTTGCATCCACTTTAAACACCACTGTTGAACTGGACATTTCTAAACTCTAATTTTACCATCCTACTTTAGATGTTTTCAGTTGAATCATAGTATTGGAGACATAATATGTAAGGTATTTGGATTGAATCCCATCTTTTAAAACTGTATTTTCTCTATAGGCAAAGCAGTTTTAAAAGAATGAAGTCCTCCCTTGAAGCTGACTGCTTTCAGGCAGTCACTGCAACGGGTTGCAGACCAACACCAGAGAGGACTTTTTTCTATAACAAGTGGATTGCTCTGCCTATCAGGATTACGTTATCTCATATTGAATAGGTATATCTGAGGTAGTGATAAACCATGATGCATAATCAGGAATTAATAATGGAGATGGGAAGACTTGGGACCACATCAGTCCACTACACCACTGAAGAAAATATATGCATATATCTACATCATAAGAAATCTCTGCTGTGATTTTTTTTATCCTGAAATGGCATATTGTCTAGGACCTATAACAATAACAGTTTTAACCAAAGCATATGCATGAGGTCTCTAACTTTTACCTTATCTAATATGACCTAGGAAATATGAATAGCCACCCGAATTGGAGTTACAGCTCTTGAATATTCAGGAAAAAATGGGACAGCAAGAAGTACTCTTGTAGAGAGTGGGAACATAAAAGAATGAAAGGAAGCATTGCAGACTGCCTTCTGTAACAGAATATGAAACTCTGTACCAAGTATTTCCAATTTTTACATTAGGAAACAGAGGGAAACAGGCAAAGTTCTTCAGAGTTACATATAAATGAAAGATTTCTATGAGGCCAAATGTCAGAATAATTTTCAAGAATTTTTCTTACTGTCATAATGTCTTGTCCTAGCATAGAAGAGCTTTCAGAGAGCAATGGTCTTACACTGGGTCAAAACAGGGATGGTATATTTGATGCCTTTTGTATTTACACTGTGATCATTTTACAGAAATACCAAGACACAATCAAAACTCTCTACAACAGAGCAGACAAGGACATAATTCTGTCCCAAAGGAAGAATTTAATCTTAGCACACAAAGAGCACCACAAAAAGGCACAAAAAATATGCTTAAAGACTATTTTAGAGAGTCAGAATTCATACAACGGTTGTTAAAGTTCATGTTTGCAGCTTAATATCCGCTAATGGCGATGGACTTGCCCGAAGCTGTGAATAATGAGAGGCTGCCCAGAAAAATATTTATGGAACAAGGTGGCAGTCTGCAGGGAGCCTGGTTCTCAATTAAAAAGACAGTGCATGGCCCAATAAAAAAAAAAAAGGACAAAAGGAGTAGAGAGGAGGGATATTTATACTTTTTTGTCTAGGAGATCTATTTGGAGATGTTCACGGAGTGAATGGGAATGGACCCCTAATGAGGAAAAGAGGCTTTAGATAGGATCAAACAAGAGGGGATTTGATCTATTTGTTTCACGGATTAGGTTCTGAAAAATAGATCAGCCTGTGAAGAAAAGGCCTGATTATTGGTTTCTAGTTGAAGTTCTGTTTCATGCAGGTTTTAATGGTAGTGGCCTAGTGGTGGTAACACTGCTGCTAACAAAATGACTAATGCCCTGGAAGGCATTACTGGAATAATTTGCCATCATGCAGAGCTCAGTCCATAACTTTACCAAATGGTTTTGGTTTTTTCTGCATCAAACCCTTACCTTCTTCCTGAACATATCTTCTAGGTATTTAATGCTGATTTACAGATCTGCTTGGATAGAGAATAAATACCCAACATCTAGTGAGATTTGGTTTTTTATGCCTAAATTTCTTGAGCTTCAGCTATCAGACATCATATGAGTCAGTTAAATAGGTCTTTTTATATCCTATTCCAGCAAAAAGATCACTGAAGTACTGTATATTATATAGAAAAACTGCTTTACCTTCTGATGTTCTAACAGCAGTCACCTCTGACTCCAGAGCTAGGATACGTAGAACAGGTAATCCAATTGAACAGCCTCTGTGTAAGAAAGCCATAAATATTTGACACTTCAGAATGTAACTTAGCTACCGAAATGCTATTCTATGCAAACTAAAATTGGTATTATAAAACTCCTGTTCAGAGTTACCTGTGCAGACTAGACATGAATGCTGTTTTTCATTAAAAAAACCCAAATAAATAATTTTGCAAGTGAGAGGAAGGACCACAACATTAAAAAAATTTAAAAAATCTTTGTTGTACCTTCAAGCACTGAGACTGCAGTGGCCCCAGAATTTGGATACTGCCACAGTGTATGTCTAGGTACTTGGCCTCAGTGGCGTAGAGGTACATGCTGGTTACTCACACACTTCAATAGGAAGACCTGGGTACCATGCAAGGGATCCAAAAACTGCACAGCTTCTCGTTCTGTATACTATTTAAATGTAATCTTAAAGAAAATGAGGGCAATAATATCTCACAATTTTTGCCTCTAGGGCTCTGGAATTCAGTTGTAGCTCCACATCTTCCTTCAGTTAGGATCCCAATTCCAATACCTTTGTTTAATAGTAGTTTTGTTTCTTTGAAAAAATAGAACAAAGATTGTTTTCTCCCTTAAAACTCTCAGGAGAAGTTTTTGTGTATTCCGTTGCAAGTTTTAACTGCTGAGTTAAATGTCTTTAGTAGTGTACTCTGGAACGTGGGTCATTTTCTGTGAGGTGACTCTTTTGGACATATAGGTACTTGTATTACCTGTTTTCTCACATTTTTCACAGTTCCAGCAAAAGAGCTGGGATTACGGTTCCTTGTTCCTATGCTTCCTTTTCTATGGAATATCTTTAGTCTGACTGGCCCCCAGGAGGTTTCTGGTTCAAGCTCCTGCCTAAAACAGGACCAGCTTTAGGATCAGGCCAGGCAGCTCAGGGCTTTCTACAGGCAGGTCTTGAAAATCCCCATGGATGGAGATTTCTTGTTCATTCTTCTCCCATGCATGACAGCCATTATCCTGGTGATCAGGCTATTCTCTTGAAGTAATTAGGCTGAACAGGCCCTAGCAGAATGGAAGCTTTGATATTTTATATATCAAAGTGTAGTAGCAGCATCCACCTTTTCTACTAAGCCTGAAGCCAGTATTACAGTCTCTTACCACATCTAGATCTGCCAGTGGTTATCAGGTGCCTTCTGAGAGTGTCTATGGGAGTACGAGTTTTAGGAGGTGTAAGTAAGGATGGATTTCATGGTTGATTAAGAGAGAGCAGATAAAATAGCACCTTGTCCTAGTTTCAGCTGGAACAGAGTTAATTTTCTTTATAGTAGCTGGTATAGTTGTGGATTTTGGATTTAGTATAACATTGATAACACTGATTGTTTAGTTTTTGCTAGGTAAGGCTTAGTCTGAGACAAGCCTTTGCCAGCGAGCAGGTGCCCAGGAAGCTGGAAGGGAGAATGTCTGGGACAGCTGACCTGCACTAGCCAAAGGGATATTCCATACCATAGGATAACATGCTCAGTATATAAACTGGGGAGGAGTTGGCTGGGAGGTGCTGATCTCTGCTCAGGCATCGGTCAGCTGGTAGTGAGCAATTAATTGCATTGTGCATCACTTGTCTTTTCTTGGGTTTTATTTCTCTATTTGTTATCTCCATTTTTATTCTGTTTCAACTGTTAAACAGTTCTTAACCCATGAGTTTTACCCTTTTTTCTCTGATTCTTCTCCCCATCCCACAAGGCAGGGGGAGGAGTGAGCAAGTGGCTGTGTGGTACCTAGTTGCCAGTTGGGCTTAAACCAAGAGACTCAATTGGTATTTAACTGTGGCTTTATTTGCAAACATAGGGATGCATCTTTTCTGTAATGTACTCTTTTCTTGTCAATGGTCTGTTTCAGCTCCTTGACATTCTCAAAACATCCTTCAAAAATTGTACTTCAGTTACATCGTGGGCAAAACCCTTTATCAAAATTAAAGGACAAAAAGTTCATTAATACTGATGAATAATGAATCATAGGATGTTGCCCTTAGATAGACCAGCTATAAACATTAATACAAGTGACCATTTAATGTAAACACAAGTATGATGTTCTAATTTATTTTCTGTTTGCTAATTCATTGATGTATTAAATTGCTTAACTGAGAAAAAAGACTTTGCAAATAACAATTTCAGTTGTTACACACTTATAAATGTTTAATATTAATAGTTTAGGAATGGAAGAGTGAAAGTCTGTTGGAATCATGCCACCACCAGTGCTATATGATTTTTCCGAGCTTGCCCTTACATTCTTACTGCTCAAGACTTGGATCAGCACAGGGCTCATGATAATCCCTGATTTGTGTGTATCCTTCTTGTGCAGGACAGGGATGAAACAGCTCAGAACAGTTTTCTACCTATCATGTGCCCTACCATCTATGTGAATAACTAGTGTACTGAAGAGGAAAAATACCTCAGGCCCCCATGTATGGTCTTGCACTAGCAGATGGGTTGAGACTTAATAGATTGAAGGACTGTATACATAGGAATCTCTTTATTCTGATGAATTATACGCTGTGCAAGGTACAGAAAGCTTATGCTTGGTGCAGCTGTTGGATTCTTACTAAAATTAAGGGCCACAAAGATGATCCAGGGGCTGAAGCATCTTTGCTACAAGGACAGGCTGTGGGAGCTGGGACTGTTCAGTCTTGAAAAGAGAAGACTTCGGGGGGACCTAATAGCTGCTTTCCAATACCTGAAAGGAACCTACAGGAAGGCTGGGGAGGGACTTTTTACAAGAGCA
>JANHGN010012065.1:108544-137945 GCA_024605025.1 Megaceryle maxima
GTGGCTGCCCCCTCCCTGGAGGTGTTCAAGGCCAAGCTGGACAGAGCCTTGTGTACCCTGATCTAGTTGAGAGGCGTTCCTGCCTGTGACAGGGAGGTTGGATTAGGCGATCTCTGAGGTCCCTTCCAACCTAGGCCATTCTGTGATTATTCTGATTTCTCATTGTTTATTAAGAAATTACCACACAATGACAAGTCATACAATAGCTGGTTTTATGCTCATCTTTCCAACATTTACAAAGCTGTTTGGTTTTCAGTTTAAGAAAGTGATTCCAAGTAGCTGCCCAGCTCCTGCCTCTTCCACCTGACTCTTAATGAATTTTCTCATGACCTAAATTTTCAGATGTTGGGCATAGAATTATTATGATATAACTCATGATCACATTATGATCCATAATGAATCATTTTAGTAAATTTTTACAATAGGAGGGTGGTTTCTAGCTGAGTAGCTTCAGTGCAGCTAGACTCCAAGGAACCAGCTCTGCTTTCCTTTGCTCATGTCATACACTTGAGTGGAGAAGCTGCCTAATAAGAGCTCAAGGGCCTGATGAACACAAGTTTTGTGAAGTGTAAGCAAGCAGGTTTTATTATGACCAGCTCCCACAGTGAGTCTGCTTATTCACTGAATACAAAAGAAGGAATAAGCTTTTCCCAGTCTTAAACTCTTTGTTCATTCGTTACTTAGGATAGGTTGCTTTTTCTAAAAAAAAAAACAAAACAAAAAAAAACCCCAACCAAACAAAACAGCACAAACAAAAATCAGAAAAGCAACCCAGAAAAATCAAAACAGACACACCTAATTTTTCCTCATAATTTCTGTTCAATTACCCACTCCATTCACAATACGACTCAACTGATTGTAATAAAGTTATATCAGTAATGCATTTGATCCACTGATTTTTAAAGCAGTTTAGTGTTTTCTTATTTTCTCCTACATGCACTTGTTTGTTTATTTTTTTCCTTGCAATCTAGTGGTAACATTCCTATTTTGTATTACAAATACATGGGTATTTATCTTCATGGGCTTGAGGATGGTTTGCTTACCACATCCTAATAAACACTCTGACTACCATGAAATCTGATTATAACCCATAGGCAGTACATTATCTTAAATCTTCTAAGTAAAAATTTTCTTACATTTCACAATAGTACATTTCACAGTACTATTCAAAAGAAAAGGCAAATGTTACCTTCCTTTGTGTTTTGCCTTATTAGCAGTCATTGTCCTGGCTCTCTGGCCAGTATAGTTTGCTTAAAGGGATTTATGACATGGTTAAATCTGTTTTAACCATTAGAGCACGAAGCTGTCATAATATCTTCAGGAAAATACTTTCCAGGGGCCCAAATAAGCTTTTGAGCTTAATAGTCCCCATGTTGATATTCTCAGTGAGAGCTGACAAGTGCTTGCAGCAGGAGCACGTGTGCTGAGATGCACCAAGTATTTGTCATGAATGCTATAAAAATAACATCAGTATTTTTATAGATGTAGTCTGGTAAAGATTTCATATCCTCAGTCTTGTTTTTATGAAAGTTGGAAATCTACTTAAAAAGGGAAAATGGAGGATATACTGGGAGCATCTTGCAAGTAAAACAGCCCTGACACTTCTCTTGTTCTTGTTTTCCATGGACACTTGTTCAGCACCATGTGAGATGATAAAAGGAAAAGTGATGTTCTTGGGCTGTTTTTACATAACAAGTAGGAAATGGAAAAACCCCTGCATATAAAGAAGCATGGCCAGCAGGTGGTGGGAGGTGATTCTTACCCTCTGTATCATCCTTGTAGAGACCCCACCTGCAGCACTGGGGTCTTCAGCAAAGGCAAACATGAACCTGATGGAGCTGGTCCAGAGAAGGGCCATGAAAATGGCCAGAGGGATGGAACACTTCTAGTAAGAAAGGCTGAGAGAGTTGGCGTTCTTCAACCTGGAGAAGGCTCCAGGGAGATGTTACTGTGGCCTTTCAGGACTTAAAGGGAGCCTATCAGAAAGATGGAGAGAGACTTTTTACCAGATCCTGTGGTGAGAGGATAAGGGATAATGGTTTTAGACTAAGAGGCTTGATTCAGATCAGATAGAAGGAAGGAGTGTTTTACAATGAGGGTGGTGAAACACTGGAACAGGTTGCCTAGGGAAGTTGTGGATGTCCCCTCCCTGTAACTGTTCAAGACCAGGTTGGATGGGACTTTGAGCAACCTGGTCTAGTGGAAGGTGTCCCTGCCTATGTCAGGGGGGTTGGAACTAGATGATGTTTAAAGGTTCCTTCCAACCTAAACCATACTATGGTTCTATGAAAAGAGTAAATTAATGAATTTCCTACTGCCTAAAAGAGAAGGGAGTGACTGTTATTTACATAAATGCATTGGTATAAAAAATTACAAAAAAGGTCACTGTTGATTTTTGTTCTTATGTACTTTCTAATTCTCAACCTAAGAAAAACTTTTGGAAAATTCTATGCAAATTAGCAGCTGCAAAATTTACTTTTCTACTTAAAAATTTCTTTTAAGGAACTGAAGCTTGCCTTTACAACACTGTGGCTGCTGCTCAGGCCTTCTAGGTAACTATTTACTGACAGCGCTCCACTGAAGTTCAAAACCACTTCCTTGTGGCATAGCCACAGGGGGTTGGATTTTTGGATTAGGTATGTCATACATTTTCCATGGAAAAAAATAATGGAAGATTAGTGTGTCTCTTTTAGAAAACCTTAGCCAGGACATTTTTTCATAGACTTACTTGTTAAAGAATTCTAGGCACATAATCATTTGCGATGTCTCAGACAAGAGATAAGTGCTGTTACATGCAGGTGTGTTGCTAATATTGATGGGCAGATACCAATCACTTTGCTATTACTTGTAGTGCAATATATACTTAGGTATGCACCCAAGGAGTGGAAAGCAGGGAATGATGGTTTTAGAAGGATAGTTTTGATAACATTTTTGCTGTTCTGTTAAATTACTAGGGTCCTCCTTGACTTGAGTGCTCTGGGTCGTTGTCACACAGTCTCGAGAAAGCACCAAGTGCATCTCAACAAAACACCCCCAGGTGACCACCCCTGCCCAAAGCCTCCACAGTTACCTCCAGGCAGCTCCCCCCACCTTGTGCTGTTGCTCTTGGCTTTCCTTTTTCTCCCCACCCTTTCAACCCCACAGTGAGGACCTCCTCGGATTTGCTGCCTACCCACTGCAAATCTTTCTTCTCTTCCCCCCTTATCTCCAAATGGTGGGTGAAGGAAGCAGTGCCCAGGGCCTTGCTGTGGTGTGTGCCCTGTGCTGGTGACCATCTGTCCTAAACAGCTGGGATCACCACAAAAAAAGAAGATAGTCCTTCGAAGCTGGACACTCTAGTTGGCCTCCAAACAGAGACCTGGGTCCTGAGGAAAGCCTGCCTCTGCCCTGACTGTGGTCCCCAGGTGACAGCTCATGGGCCATTTAAAGCCTTCTGTTCCACTAGGACGGATGTCAGAAGGCATATGAGGCAGGACTGGGAAAGCCTCTCCTTTAGGCTGCCTCTGTGGTGAGCATGGTTCCCCCTCCAGTGTGCCATAGCCCTCAGGTTGCTGGACCATGATAATCACTGAAGGTGTTGATGTGCCATGCCTCCACCAAAGCAGGATGGTCACCTCTGCCAGTGCCACACTGTGGGATGGAGGGAAGACCCAGGTTGCCAGGGAGAAGCCTAGAGCTGCCTCCTCTGTTCTCTGAGGTGAGGCAGACAGGAGCACTCTGGAGAGGGATGTTAAGAAACAGTGAAGGTGGAGCTGCCCAATAGCCCTACAGGCAGCATTAGCCCTTCCTGTGCAGACTGTTTCCAGGAGGACCGCACTGAGCCCCTGGGGCAATGTCTGAACCAGAGTCCAGCAGCAAAAACACTGTGAACCTCCTTAAAAGTGTACAACTGACATGAGAGAGGATGAGTTTTGCTATGTGAGCCCTTATGCCTGCCCTGGGCAGAGGATCATCATTCCTCTAGTGCACATAAATTTGTGCTGCTTCTTTCCCCTGGTGACACCCTTGGGCTGCATAAATCAGCCCATTTGCACTGTCTGGAAGGCTGGCTGCTGCCCGGCCACCACCACACACTCCTTTTATGAATTTATTTTAGCCAGTATTTGGAACATAAACTGAGGCATATGGTGCATCTGCTATCTCCTGATCCTTAAGCTGTAAGCCATAAAATCAGTGCATTTAGTATTTTTACTTCCGTATCTCAGTGTACCATGCTGAGTCCAGCAAGGAGGCCCCTCTTGGCACTCTGCTCTCCAGGAGATGTTGAATGTTTTCCAGTGAAGTATAAATCTATTGAAATTCCCGAGTTTTGTTATCCCAAATGAGCTATGTCTTACAGCCAAATCAAAATAGTTTGCTCAGGGTGGGCAGGAGGAGGGAGGGATTGAAATGGAAAAGTGAGGAACCAAATTCACAGACCTGACAGCAATAGTACTGTTGCCTTTCCCTCCAGTGTGTCAGACTTCCCTCTGAATGCTCTAACCCTGTGCATCTGGGTAATACAGAGTCAATGGTACCGTTCTCAGCTGACTGAGGGATTCAAACAGAGTCAAGTGGCATATTTTGAATGAAATGAAATGTACTGTGGCAGAATTTAATTCCTGTAGAGCAAAGATCTAAAGCTCTTGAATTTTATCAGAGTTATGTGTACATGCAACATTTTGGTTCTCTCACTATCCAGCTGAAAATAAACCTAGCTTTTGCACATTTCAGCAATGGAACAAATAGAGGGAGGTGGTGCTAGAAAAGCCTTAGATCCTCGGACACTTTCAGGATATGGTTTTACAATACCAGACTCAAGGTCTGTCTCTTCACGAAAATATTTATGAAGTGCCTAATGTATATCTGAAAGGGATAGCAGAGAGTTCCTTGAGTGTCACCTCATTACGGCTTCTGTAAATGTTTGGCTTAAAGGAATTCTTGTTGAAAAGGGTTGCCTTCAAGTAGCATTCTAGTTGCCTTCCTGCATGTAAGAGAAATGAGAAGATAATAGGGAAAAGAAAAAAAGTAGTAGCACGAAAACAGAGCTGTTGAGATCAGGATGCATCACCAAGAACACATTTTTATGATTAATTTTGAGAACTTTGTGCTAGAGCTTTCAGAAAATACAGTCCATCTCTTGCTGATTAAGTTCTGTTGAAAAGGAAGGAGGCTTTAGTCTGCTCTTTGTTGTCCTGGTTTGAGTGAGAACAAAACTAATTTTGTTCAGTGATTTTTACTTTTCAGTTCAGTTCTTCTAACTGCACTGTCTGAAGTCAGCAGCCTCTTTTCACAGGTAGTGTCTGCTGCTGGCAGTGATAACACCCCATGTTTAGAGTTACTACCAAGGATTGGTGTGCAGACCAAGGCCACTGCTGGATCTCGTGTACCACACTGTGGGGTGCAGGAAAGTGGAAGGCAGCACCTGCAGGGAGGAACAGGGCAGATGACCCCAAACTGACCGAGATATTCCATCCCATATATGTCATATTTGGTATAAAGCTGAAGGGCCTGGAGGGTCTGTGGCTCTTCTCCCCTCTTGGACCACTTTGCGGGCTTTGCTTGGCTTGGCTCAGGTCCTCTTTCGGTTCCTTCCTCAGAGCATCCAAGGAGGACTCTGTCCATTCTGTCTTCGATCCCAATTGGTGTGTTCCTGAATCCGGTACCAAAATCCAGCTCCTGAACACAGCTCCTGTCTGTTGTGGGGCTCAGTCTGGGACTCCCCTGGTGCCTGCTCCACAGCATCAGTGGTGATGTAATTCCCATCAGGTGGTGGGTTTGATACTGGTTTTGTATATATTCCATTTTTATTATTTTCATTTTCATTCAAGCTGTTCTAGTTTCCTTTTCTACTCATTAAGTCTCTCTCCCTTATTCCCATTCTCTTCCCTTTTGGGGAGGGAGTGGGGTTAACAGAGAACATCTGCTATAGGTCTAAGGGGCCACCCTGATCCTAAACCGTGACATTTGCAAAATAAACTTAAAATATTTGTTGCCTCATCAGTAAGGATGGACACAGGCTGCATACACGAGGCACACCACAGACAAGAGAAAGTTTACCTCTATTCTAGAAGCATAAAGTTTTGGAAAAGACTTCAGCATTAGCCTTCTCTGCTCCCATGAAAGCAAGTGTATGTCTTTAATTTTCAAGCGCAGTTCTAAAAACTAAACCACCAAATTTGGGTAAAAATTAATAACTTCAGAATATTATTGTAATTCAAACAAAAGCCTAAGATAAATTTAGGAGTAAAAATTCTGCTATCCCATTTAAACACAGCATAAAATGTTCCTTTTCACTTAAACAAATGGCTATAATCATTACAAGTACTACCTATTCCCAGGAATTGTGCCTTACTACTTCTCTAACCTACCTAAATCTGAAGCTCTGGGGAGTAGGCAGCAGCAGGAGATTAAACGTTGAGCCTGTTTCTAAATACATGCACACAAATGTGCTAGGTCTGAACTGGCTGAAAATGGAGTTTCTCCATGTGAAACATCAAGGGAGAAAAGATTGCTTTTCACATGGATTTCTTTTCTCCTTTGGGATCATTCTAACAAATTGTTTTCGATTGGAGTGGAAAAAAAAAATCTATCTGCCCTTCACTCCGATTTGTTTTAATTCCCCCATCACCCACCACTAGGAAAGTGGCAGGTAGGGAGGGCCTGCTGAGGAATGGGAAGCAGAGGGCAACGAAAGCACTGATTTCATCCAATACTACAATTGTTTCCCTTACCCTGTGAATGTGTGTGGATGGTTGGTTTGGAAGGAACACTGGAGGGAAGATAAATCAATAAAAGCTGTTTTCACAGGTTTGGAATTAAAAATTTATAAAGCACTGGCAGAAAGCTGTGCTTTACATTTTTGCTTTAACCAAAATTCAGTGGAAATTTTCCTGAGACTTTTTTCAGCTTGCAACAAAAGTTTGGGTTTTTAAAATTTCTTTATGGTTCTAAACATGACTTTCAAAATTAACCTATGATTTTGGTTGGGGAAAGATTTTCTGATGTGCTTTCAGGGTAACAGTTAAGGAATAATGAATTACCATATTGTAAAGATCCAGATTTTATTGCTGTAACAAAGGCAGATAATTTGATGATTGGTCTTTCTTCAGGACAGAAAAATTAATTCAGTCAATATAGCCTTGGAATGCATTTTCCTTTAGCATCTGTCAAATGACAATGAAATTATTTTCAATAATGCAGTAAAATCTCTTTTATCATGAAAATTGTATCAAGTCTATTTCTGATTAACTTAAATATGTTCATTAACTAGAAATCTGAGGGGCTACAGATGAAGATAATATTATTTGATGAACTGTCCTTTGACTCAGTCAGCATTATTCCATTGGTAAAAAGTGCTGTAAACCAGCAGGGAAATTAATGTATAAAAGCCAAAGGAATGGATGCTGTTGTAATTACAGTTAACAAATCTGGACAAAAGGCCAGTTCCACAACTGTCTTAAGGTCTCTACTATGGCTCTCCTCTGCATGACACAAAGGGAGACACATAGCTTTAGGCAACCCTGCCACATGTCAGAATAACTTCCCTAAAACACAGCCAATTAAGAAGGCAGGGGCTCTCAGGGCATGAGCTCCAAGCAATGCAGAAGAGGACTTGTACCATGCACATGTCTAGCCAGCTAAAACTCCTCAAGTGAATGTAATGACCTGGCACTGAGCTTTCCTCTGGACACTAAGGCGCTTGGTGTTATGCTGGTGCTCCATAATGATGTAGGAGGTGGAGTTGCTTGACCTGGTCCTGAGCAAGAAAGCTGCAGGAAGCAGGGTATTAGTACTGCAAATGCTGGAGAGACAGGGCACCATGTTCTCTGACTTGCCCTTGCCCTCCTTCTCCTCAAGCCTGGTGTTTCTGTACTGTGACACCTGAGCTTTCTGTTTCTGCTGCTCTTGACACTCATAGCTTTTAGCTGATCCCCTGCGTGCTGAGGGTTTCTGCAAACCAGCCAGGCATGAGGGAAGAAGCACTTCTAAGAGAAGTGAAGGAAAAAAGATGTGCTTCAGAGATGCTGCCTACTCCATATGCCAAGGAAACATCTTAAATCAGACAAAAGGTTGTATATCTGTCATCCAATGTACTACTTACTGCCTCAAGGAGTAGAGTTGCCTTTGTTCCTGTTGTACAGAAAATGTGGTGTTCAGTGTGCCCAGCTGAATTTGGGAAAATCGGGGCCAACTTTTTTTTCCTCAAAAAAACCCAAAACCCTCCAGTATTATTTATTGACATTGAAATATCTCTCTTACTTCTGAGGAGAAATGGCTGAGGAATGAGCATTTGAAAAGGGGATATTGTAAAGTTGTCTTAGCAAAGAAAAGCAATGTCTTGGAGAAAGGAAGCCTGTGTTTGCTTGCAGGAAGGGTACTTTAAATGTATGGTGGATGGGTAGTAGGACAGGTAGATGGTGTAAGGTCTCAGATGGCTCATCAGTTGATTTAATTCAGAACAGCTGTAGTGTTTTCATTTTCTTCTGTTGATCCTGGCTGAAGATCAGGTCTCTTGACCTTGCTAAGTGGCTATGAATGTGTTTGCACAGCAGCAATGCTTTAGATGTTATTTTGACAACAGAAGTTACAAGTCATATCAGTATCAGGAAGAAAAACACCCTAGTCAGACTTGTTGATAAAAAAAAAAAAAGGTAAAAAGATGAAAACGTGAAAGATTAATCCTTGAGGCCTCTGGTTACACAATAAGGAAATAACGTCTCGTAACTCAATTCCTTTGACTTCCAAATATAGGCCCAGGTAAAGAGTATACCCAAATTTACTTTCTTTGGCTCTGCTGCTCTTGATGTTCTGTCTGTAACACTGTGTATGCATTCTTTTAAATATTGTATCTCCTCTACTTAAAATTCAGCCTAGGGTTTGGATGCATTCAGGTTGAATTTCACTTACATTTATGATACAGAAAACAGCTGTGGCAATGGATCTATTATACTGTCTAAAGTAAACTGTATAGACAAGTGAGGAAAAGCAGAGATGATGAAGGGTTAAGTGATGATTTGAGCGGAAACTGAGCTCTAAATTGGAGCTGTTATAAATTGAGAAAGCAACATAGCTTCAAGGTGTTTTATTACTTGAAAATATATTCATTCTTTATAAAACATTACCATTAGTTACCTGTGTAGTTTTGTATTAAAATAAACCTGAGAGTTAACTGAAACTTACATTTTATAGGTGCATGTTTAATTAAATTGTATGTTTCATCTCTAGTAATAAAATACAAGACTCATCTGAGTTTCCACACAGTTTTACAGTTTTAAGGTCTGAAATATCTCCAGCATCTCCATTCAGGGCTGTTTGGTATATGAGCCATAACATCCACTGGGGAAAAGTGCTAATCTCTGAACCTCTTCATTTGCAGCTAGAAGGCTATCCTGCTCATTATGCTGATGCTGTATTAAGCAAGTAAATGGGATGGCTTCCTGCTTTGGAATGAAGTGAACCTACAAACTCAAAAGAAAATTCTCTGAATCATTGTAGAGCACTCAGCTTTGCATATCATTTAAATTTAAAAGCACCAACAGGATAGTACTATAAAAATGTATTTGAGACACGCAGAAGGACATACAACTGTTTCCTGTTGCTTCTGAAGGACAGAGGAGGATGCTTTTCATAAGGCAGTATTACATGAGAAACCCTTATCTAATCATCTGTACTGTCCTTGCAGTGTGTTGTTTCTAGCCTTTGTTGACAATGAGCATTATTTCATATTCGCTTCTCTATTGGGGTTGTGGGGTGGCATTTTAGTAGCAGTTAAGGTGTTACAGGAGTGGTTCCTGTTAGAAGCTGCTAGAAGCTTCCCCAGCTCCAAGGAGGACACCTCTCTTGCCAAAGCCATGCCCATCAGAGACAGTGATAGCATCTCTGCGATAGCATTTAAGAAGGAGAATAAAAAAACCAACCAAACAAAAAAGACCCACAACAAAACAAACAAACAAACAAACAAAACCCAAAAAACCAAACCCCAAAACAAACAAACAAAAAACCCAATAAAACAACCAGCTGGGGAACCTGTAGCAGACAGAGGTGTGGGATGTGAAACACCTATGCAAGCACTAAGGTCAGTGAGGAAGGAGGGGGAGGGGGTGCTCCTGGTGCTGGAGTAGAGATTCCCTGCAGCCCATGGTGAAGGTAGATTGTCTCCCTGCATCCCTTGGAGGTTAACAGTGGAGCGGTTATCTGCCTGCAGCCTATGAAGGACCCCACACCTGAGCAGGTGGCTGCACCCAAAGACAGTTGTGACTCTATGGGAAGCTTGAGCTGGAGCAGTCTATTCCTGAAGACCTGAATGCTGTGGAAGGGACGTGCACTGGAGCAGTTCATGAAGAAATACAGCCTGTGGGAAGCAATCATGTTGAAGTTCATGGAGGACTGCTTCCCATGAGAGGGAATCCATGCTGGAGGCAGGGAAAAGTGGGAGGAGTCCTCCCCCTGAGGAGGAAGGAGCAGCAGAGGCAATGTGTGATGAACTGACCATAACCCCCATTCCTTATCCCCCTGTGCTGCTAGAGGGAAGGAGGTAGAGAAACTGGGAAGAGAGCTGAGCCCAGGAAGAAGGGAGAGGTAGGGAGAAGGTGTCTTAAGATTTGGATTTATTTGTTTTTATCCAGTAGGCCTGATCCAGTATGTCCTGCTGCTTCAGTTTCGACTATAGAATAAATGAACTTGCTTGATGTGTACTTCTAGACTATGATTGTGCAAACTGAATTTCCAAAACTTTAGAAGGAAAATTGAAGAGCCAATCTGTCACTACTCCCTTTTCATATCACATTCACTTGTCCCTTACACTCTATGAAAACTCGGAAGGCTTCAAACCACTTCTAGTCTAAAACTTGAACATCTACTGGTGGACAGCTACATTACGTGGAGACCAGTGCTATGCCTCATACATCTAGGCTTCATGACAGAGAGCTGGGATGCAACAGATACACTGACCATCTTAGTTTTAAGAACGTGCTGGAGCATGGCCTATTTTTGCTTGTGCATAGATGAGTCAGGACTTTTGAATGGATTCAGATTGCTGTCATTCCATCCTGGCAGATAACCCTGTGTCATGCATCTCTTGAACTCTGGCAACATAAATTATATGAAACTTTTAAGGTAAAATCAGATAAAGTTGAAAGTTATTTATCTATAACCTAGTCAAACTTCTGTAAATAAGGAATGATCTGGAGAAAACAGAGCAACAAACATTTCTGCTGAAATTGGGCACAAAATTTCTTTGCAGTAGTTTAGTGGCCATGAAGACTCAAAGATTTTCTTGTTCACTTCTGTTGTTGAGGTCCAAGATGGACAGGAATATGTGAGTAATTTATGTTTAGGTTTGATCCTTGACTGTAAATTTTCTTTGAGCAAAGCTAGTATTCTTTCATCTCTCTGTAATTGCACCCTGGGTTTGATTTTGAGACTGTGTGAGACAGTAATGTGCATGCAATGCATTACAGGTGTACATTTACTGGGCATGTTTACATCTGGGATTTGCATGTTTTTCTGTGTAGTTTACACTCCAGAGGGAGAGGAAGCGAAGATTATTTGAAGAAGAAATATTTTGTTATCATGCCTGACCAGGCTGCCTGCTCTTTATGACAAGATCACTGACTGTGTGATGAAAAGGAGAGCAGTAGGTGTTGTATACCTTGATTTTATCGAGGCCTTTGACATTGTCTCCTACAGTATCCTTGCTGCCACATTGGTGAGATTTGGATTGAATAAGTGGACAATAAGGTGGGTGGAAATTTGGCTGGACCGCTGAGCTTAAAAGGTGGTGATCAGCAGTACAAAATCCAGCTGGCAGCTGATGACTAGTGGCATGCCTCAGGGATCAATAGCACAGCCAAGACTGTTAATGGCTTTATTTACAATGTGGACAATTCAACTGACTGTGCGCTCAACACGTTCCTTCCAGCATCTATTATTTTATGGTTATTTTCATTTGGGGATTCACAAAATAGGCAGGGTTGACCACAAGCAGATGTAAGACACAGTGAATGTGCTAGCTTTCCTTGCTTGTTAGGAGCACTTATTTCAGAACTGTGCTTGACAGAGTGTAAATGTGGATTCAATAACATGCTGACTTCATCTGTACCATAGTGTGAAGGAAGTGGCATAGGACCAGGCTGGAAAATACTGTCCTAAGTTACTTCTCCTGGGACTGCTGCTTCTGTGTAAAAAGAATCGGTGAATATCAAGTATTTTCTCTTTATAGTAAGAGCAGACAAGGCAGACAGCTCTAGTGTCGCTTCAGATGCTATTTTCCTGGGATTCAGCATCGCCTCCAGAGCTCTGCCTACTCTTTCACTGGCCGATGCATGTTTCTCCAGAAGCTGTCCCAAGACCTAGATCTGCTATTCTTTCTTAGGACAAAAATTGGTATAAATGCCACTGTTGTGTGCATTTGTATGAGAAATTAAAAATAAACAAATAAATAAATTGCCCTGGGGTAGACAAGCAGTTTAGTATTTGCCTGGGGAAGAAAAACTTTCAATGTCCAGGAGGGAGGGGACAGGCAGCTTATGTTTTTAATGGCTTGAGGTTTGGAACTTTTTACTGGTGTTTTTTTTGTGGACCTCTGTATCAAAATAGCTGTATTTTGTCCTTAAAGCAATATAGGATTTGGGGAGGGAAAAAAAAAATAAAAATCCCTTGGTATTTCATCCATGGGCTAGTTATTTCTAGACACCCATTCCCACCTGCTGTTTTATAAACTATGGATTTAAAGCACTTCAAATAGACTCCAAGGCACTCATCTTCCTGTTCTGCTGTTCCTATATTCTGTTTTCAGTGTGCCTAATGTATGTGATATGAGTCATCCCTGTCACTTTTACACTTCCTGACTACCAGCAGTTTGGGAGAAGACTTATTTCTCCTCTCAGCTGACATTTTCTTTAGGAGTAAGGGGCAGGAAAATATTTTAAAGTAAATTTAGTGTTTAAAAAGGATGCCAAAATAGCATGGGAACTTCTCTCCTTGGTGAAATCTGAGAAGGCACAAATTTCATCTGTTTCCTGAGGGGAGGGGTTCTGCCCTGACCGGAAAGGAAAGGCTTAAAGAGTAAGAGGGCATTTCATATTATCCAGGTTTCTCCACCCCACCTTTTCCTCCTCTTTGCCCTTCCAGTTTTCATTCCTGCTGTTTCTAATTTTTTATTTCTTACTCTTTTCTTCCTCCCACTTATTCTGCCTCCCTCGTGTACCTTTCCTTCATCTGCATTCCATGCTCGATCTCTTTCTCAACTTCCTTCTGATTTCAACTTCCTACTTGTTCCTAATTCTTTTCTCCCTTTCTTGGATAACAAGGATGTAAATTACATGACAAGAGAAGTCATCTCATCACATTGTAAAACCATATTGTCCCTGATGCCTACTGGCAAAAAAAAAGCAGTACGCAAGTGCTCTTCTTTTTCAGTTGGAGTATTTTTTTTTTACCTAGATGTCTTCTATATATTTGGTTACATTTTTGGATGGAGGTAAAAAAGTGAACAAATATGTTCAACAACATAAAAATGTTATCAGTAACATAAAAATGCTACTGCCCCAAACATACAAATGCACAGGGTCAAAACCTTGACTTCTTCTTCCATTTTTTCATGCTCATTTTCAAGTACAGCTGCTACTGAGGTGAGACTAGAACCCAAAACCCACAGCAAAGAACAGACAAAATTAATCTTAAAACACTGTAAAGCTGCCATATTTGTAAATCCTTATGACAGGGGCCAAAGTAGAAATTTTCACTCCATACTTAGCCATTTTGTTTAGTTTCCAAAGTCACAGTCCATAGCAAAGAGGAGAGTATGTTAAGCACAAACATTTAGTATCCATGTAAAAAAAATGACATCATGAGAAGCTTTGTTTTGCCACATCTGTTATTGTCCAAGTCTTCTATAAGCCAGTTAAGTAATGTATAGTGGTGTTGCAGGACAACACTTCTTTCTGTAAAAGTTACTTGCAGTATTATTTCCTTCCTTGTTCTTATTTTAACATATAATAATTTTTTTTAAAGAAAGAGCAAGATTAGAAGTTTTCTTTTTTTCTTTAAACCATGATTTATATTCTCAGATCGGGGTTTTTTTTGAGTCACTTATATCATGGAGGCAGAAAATCAATAACCACCTTCAAAAAGAATGCATGTCAGAACCTGACAGAGTAAAATGTATCCCTCCAATGCATACACCTCCGATAGACTCCACAACTCTACTACTGTCTCTTGTAACCTTTAAAAAAAAAAAATTAAAAAAGATCCAGAGATTCTCATTCTGAATATTAGACTTCTGATGTACTTTGAAGTCAGCAATTCATTAAGTGTGCCATTCTGGTACTGGAACAACCTATAAAACATTTACATTGTCTAGAAGCATTTATCATGTACTGAAAGGAACAATGAAATATGCCCATTTTTAGAATGCCCTAAAAGATCAGTTTCCACTTCACCATTCAACCACAGAAAATTTTTATGGTACAGATGATGCTGCCTCATATAAGGACTTGCCAAATAGACAAAGATCTGACTGGACTGGATATAGGACCTTCCACCCACAACTTCCATTTTCCAGGATAGGAATTTAGGGTTTTCAGCTGGACTTTGCAATTGATGCTGAATACTCTGCAGGGTCATTCAGTCATGCTGCTAATCTAAATAAATCCAAGAATTAGTAAACTGTGCAATTTAAAACAATTCTACTGGGAGAGAGTTCCTTAAAAAAATGTCCAAAATGTTATGTCTGTTTTATTAACTGCAGGAGCTTAGGAGGGCTACTAAAACAGGTGTATTTTTACAAGCTTAGGGAGGGGAGAGGGGATTTAAGTGCCTCTCTTCCAACATGCAGTCTTACTGAGCCCAGCAAAGTGCATTGTTTCATTGCTCAGAGGTAGTTACCTGTGAGCAGATGCCCTTCTTTTCTGTGGCTTTATTCCAGTACTTGGAGTTGTGCACTTCCTTAAATGCTTTTCCTGATCAAAACTCTGAGATTACATTCTTTTGGTTGATTTGGTCATTTCCTATTCGGCTGTACTCCTCCTTGCAAAAATTATTTTGTTTGCTCTCTGTCTCAGCACGCAGACAGAAATGTCTCCACGAATCTTTTGATGCCAATACAAATGCCCAAAGTGGCAAAATGAAGGTATTCCATAGCAGTTTAGATGTCAATAGAAGTGAAAATGCTAAAACCTCATTCTTTTCATCATCTCCATGTTTACCTGGTTTTATATGCACAACTTCTAGCATCACAGAGAAATATGATTTACCAAGTTAGATCCAACTAAAGGTAGGTGGGAATATCTAGAAAGCAGGAGTGTTGTTCAAAGTATTGATTTCAAAAGTTTCATTAGTTTTGAAAGATACTCTTCTTGGCTTGTTCCCGTCTTTCTGTTCATTTCTGTTCTTTAGCTCAACACAGCACTTGCTTCAGTGTGAACTCAGTCTGCCCTAAAGAAACGAAAAAATTGGATTGATCTAAATCATAATATCTTAGTAACAGTAAGAGATAATATCTTTAGTTTGTTATGCCTGCAAAAATGTCTGGGCCAACAGGATTTCCAAAGCTCATAAAACTCTTGCGTCACTGCAAAACTATTGGTGTGAATCTATCATATCTTCCTTTGATGTTTACTGGCTCGTGATAGCATTAACTTCCTTTGATTTTAATTCTCTGGGTGTGCTTGGCATCTTTTGGTAGTAGATATTTTTGGTTTATTATGTTTGCCTTTTTTTTAAGGAAATGGATGTACACGGTTGTCTTCAAATTTGGTGTTCTGAAAAAGGGGGATGGGTCTGTTCAGGTTGATAAGCTTTTTTAATATTAAGATTAATGGAGACTTGAGCCTAAAAAGATAAGCTCCAATATTTTTTTACTTGACAAATAATGTGTAATTTTTATTTCTTCAGACAATCTGTTTGTTTGGGTTTTTTTTTTGTTTCTTAAAAGGTATTGAATCTCCTTCTATGATGAGACCCAGCTCTTTACAGTACAAAATGTAATCAGCCATTTTCCATCATTACATTGTAATATTGCATTGTACGATAGTATGACTTCATTCCTAATACAATTTATTTAAATTGACAGTGTTGGCAGATGTGTGCATGGGAATAGAGGAGCAGAACTTCTGTTAAATCACATCCTGAAACAGTAACACATCGTGCTGTAGATCTAGCTATGCTGAAGTTTCCAGCTCTGCTTAAAACTTACAGCACGTTATAGGAGACACTAGGAAAGTACACCCAGCAAAAGACTACCAAACACTCTGTGATATGGCCAAAAATGACATGCACAGATCAACAATTTGATTTGTCACTGCTACCTAGTCAACAGAGGTCAGGAAATGCATCCATTTGTAGTGATTTCAGTGACACTAATGAGAGGAAACGAACATTCTTTAGGGAAAGATGCCTTTTTATCTCCTCTGCTGTGCTCATGTACTGTTTTCCTTACGATAAGTGGCAAATACAAAATGTGATTCTTTTGTAGGTGGCAAACTGTGCAGGCACTGTGGGGGTTTTAGGAATGATTTTTGTGTGTGAACGTGTTACTGGTTCCTATATAATAATGAAGACAGGTCAAAGAAATTCTCCTAGCACTTGGAATAAAGTCTTGTAAGCGTCTGAGGAATCCCCATTAACTAATTCAGAGCAACTTCTGAGGTGTGTGTCCCTGCCTAAATACAGGGGTACTCACATGGCAGGATACTGCTGAGGATGAAGCAGGCTTGCCATCCAGAGTCTTCAACTCTAACCCCAAGGAGCACTGAAGTAAATTTTAAGGTATGTTAGGTTGAGGGAAAATTCTAGAACTTAAGAAAATATTCTATGGAAAGTCAGAATGACTAAAATCTGCATCAATATTCATATTACACCCTTGTACTTTCTTTTGCATCTTCTCATTGGGGTTGTCTTTTCTAGATCTAACAAGCTTTGACTAGGATAGTTTCAACTTGAATAAAGTAAACTTCCAACTGATCACAGGGCAAGAATATTCCATATGAAGTATTAGATGTGAGGCTTTCTGTACTTTGGTGCTAGAGATCAATTATTAGCACTAACCTGAAAGCATTATTGATTTTCTACAGCATCTAAAAGCAATGAAAAAAAAAAATAAAAAAATCAACAAACATGACAAAACTAATTCCATCTTGAAGACCTTGATTTTGGAATAAGCTTCACTGATTTTATGAGATCACAAATACAAGCCAATATGCTCAAAACATCAGATTATTAAGCTCTGAGTGCTACTGAAAGATAAGCTTATCTCATATAAGCTTATCTCATCTTTAGTACTATTTCTGCTTTTCTTTACTTCCTTCTTTTAAAACACCTATGCAGTGAAAAGAAGAAAAAAGACCCCAAAATGTACACTGGCACTACCAGCTGGGCTGGCAAATCAGTAAAGCAGGTACTTAAATCTGAATTGGGTAATATAATGAAGTACACCAAAGACTTCAAACCTCTGACCAGAAAAAAAAAAAAAAAGTCTTAAAACATGCCAGACTTGAATGGCTTTGAATAATCTTGCATTTAAGTACATGTTTGAATACTCATGAAGTCAGAGATTAGACAGGGCAAGAAACAACCCCAAGTAAAATCAGAAAATGTCCTACCAAAATTGGAGCAGGAATTTGTATTCCAAACATAAACAGAAAAATATGACTTTTCTAAGTAAATAATTGTTGACCTGCAACAAATTTAAAAATAACTGCAAAAGCAATGGGCAATAAGTTACCATCCTGCTTTGTGTGGAACAGATACTTAATTTGACCTCCTATGCCTTGAATTTCATTGAGTAACTTTGACCTTTTTCTTCCACCATTAACATCCAACAAAAACTTAAAGATAGGCTCTTAATCTCTAGGTTTGTTTCTAATTTGTAAAATATATTTCAACAGGCACGTCTCATTGCAAAAAAACCCAACAAACCATCCCAAAACCAAAGCAATAAGTAAATGTAAAGACTTCAAGCAGTGAAGGATAAAGAAAAAAAATAGAAAAGGTGTATTTCCTCTATTGTCTGCTATTTTTTAAGCTTAAGAATTGGAAATCAGGAGATTGAGACTGTATTTGGATTTTGTTATTTAGGTGATACTGAGAAGATTTCCTGGGGCCATCTTGCACTGACTCTGGAGTCTTTGGTTTGGAGTTTATCACTTTGCCTACTCGGCATTTGAAAGCAAGAGAAAGTAATACTGGTTGCAGAGCTGCAGCAACCTGTCTCACTTACTAGACAGGAGGGAGATAAAGAATCATCTCCCTTAGATGCAGCTTCTTCTTACTGATTCCCAACAGCAATGCAGTGTAGGCACTCTTTGCTGCATCACACCACTGTTCAGAACTGATCCTTTGAGAGACAAGTTTGCAGCTGGTAAGGTTCCTGGCAATATATATCATCTTGTCTTCTAGCCCACTAGATCTCTTGTCCATAGTAGTACACAATGGTGCAAGAATCCAAGCTGACCTTTCAATCAGTAAAGCCTTTTGAAAGTGCAGTAATGTCAGAAAGACCTAAAGGGATCAAATCTCAGAGGACCTAAAATACCAAAAGGCAGTATTAACTACATCTCACTGTGAACTTTGCTACCTTTTGTAATAGTCAGGCCTCAAGCCAAAAAAGTGCTTGTATAACTGTTTAACTTCAAGCACACAAGCAGCCTCCCTGCAGTCAGTAGGATTATTCATATTTTAAATATTGACTACAGTAAATGTGCTGGCTCAGAGCCAACAGATACAAAAGGGCTATTCCTTTAAAGAAAGCAAGCACATTTATCAGCAGATGAAGAGAGCTGCTTTGGGAAAGTGGGAAATAGAAATCTACCTGAGTGTAGAAAAGTGTGGGTTTGACTCCCTTGGCTGATACAATAATGTCTTTTAGGAGGATTGACTACCTGGGACTAAATTATAGACAGCTCTGTTAGAGTCCTCATCTGCCCACTGGAAGCATGAAATGCCATTACTAAAGACTCAACAGTATCTAATGACCTCAGAAATCCTGGGGCAATGGAGCTGTCTTCCATAAATGAGAGCAAAAAGTATTAAAAGTTTATCTGGGTGGTTCTTGTGTTTTAGTTCTCTAGTGTAGTAACCTATATTTAACTTTTAAAATTAAAAGCCTGATCTTTTCAGTTCCTATTTCTACTAACAGTTCCTATTCATTTAAATAAATATACAGATGGAAAACTATTTTCAGAAGTGCTCAGCATTGGCTTATATTCTGTGGAAGTCAGCAGTAAAACTCCTACTGATTTTTACTTGGGAGTAGAACTGTGTCAACTCTGAACAGTTTTGAAAAGCACAACTTAAGTGTAATTTTGACTAAATGCTGCCCAGCTATAATCCTGAGGAAATTAAGTCAAAACATTTAATTAAATATGTCACTTTTCAGTCCACATGTTCTCCTTAACGTGGGTGCCTTGTCTGCACAGGCAGAGACATACCAAAGAAGTCAAATACTTCCTACGGATACTGCTGCTTAATTTGAGCTGCTGTTGTGACATGTTACGTAGCTCACAGCATACCTGAAACGTGTTGGAAATACACAGCCATTTGCATCCTTGCTGCTACACATAACTTGTTTCCTTTTTTCTTTTTTGAATGTAGATATCTGCAGGAATTCAGATAATTTCTATTTGAGCTTGAGCAGTATAGCATTAACATCTGACTGAAGACAGTAGATGATGCAGTTCTGCAAGAATAATAATTAAAAAAAATCTTAAAACATATCTTATTCAACATCTTCATCAATGACCTGGATGAAGGGATAGAGCGTACCCTGAGCAAGTTTGCCGATGATACTAAGCTGGGAGGAGTGGCTGATACACTGGAAGGCTGTGCTGCCATCCAGCGAGATCTGGACAGACAGGAGAGCTGGACAAAGGTAACCCTTTGAAGTTCAACAAGGATAAGTGTAGTGTCCTACACCTGGACAGGAACACCACCATGTACCAGTACAGGTTAGGGCTCGACCTGCTGGAAAGCAGCCCCATGGAGAGGAACCTTGGTGTTCTGACTGACAGTGAGTTATCCAATGGAACAGCAATGTGCCCTTGTGGCCAGGAAGGCCAATGGTATCCTGGGGGCCATAAATAAAAGTGTGACCAGCAGGTCCAGGGAGGTTCTCCTCCCCCTCTACTCTGCACTAGTGAGGCCACATTTGGAGTATTGTGTTCAGTTCTGGTCTCCCAAGTTCAAGAGGGACAGGGAAATACTAGAGAGAGTCCAACAGAGAGCTACAAAGATGATCAAGCGACTGGAACATCTCCCTTATGAGGAAAGGCTGAGAGCCCTGGGACTGTTTAGCCTGGAAAAGAGAAGAGAGAGAGGATCTTATGAATGTTTATAAATATCTGAAGGGTGAGTGTCAAGTAGAAGGGCCCAGTCTCTTTTCAGCTGTGTCTTCTGATAGGATGAGAGGTAATGGTCACAAACTGAAACACAGGAAGTTCCACCTCAACATGAGGAAAAACTTCTTCACTGTGAAAATGACAGAACACTGGAAGAGGCTGCCCAGAGAGGTTGTGGAGTCTCCTTCTCTAGAGACTTTCAAGACCCACCTGGATCTGTTCCCGTGTAGCATGCCCTGGGTGTTCCAGCATTGGCAGGGTGGTTGGACTCAATGATCTTCAGAGGTCCCTTCTAAATTCTACCATTCTATGGTAATTCCCATTTATATCTATATATCTATATTCATATATATATACACAGACATATGTATTTTCGTAATTTAAGCACAATGATTTTTAATGCCTCTTTCACATCAGATTCAGGTTGTTTGCTGAGATGATGTCGAGATGATTGCACAAACAAATCTCACCAAAATATATGTGCATTTCAGCCAAATCAGTTCTGAGTGGACTCGTTACCTACATACTGGTGCTGGAGTAAGATAGAAGATGGAAAAGCCTGACTGAAGGAGGGTAGGTTTAGATGGCTGTGGAATTGCACAAGAGTATCTTCAGTATTTCTTGAACCGGACACTGGGGGATACTTCCCTTCAAATTCTGTCTGGTATCTGATAGTTAATAGAAAGGCTTTTGCTGATCACAGTGAGACCTAGAACAGCCTGTGAGTATGTGATAAGAACAATGTATGTCCTGCTTTCTTAAACATTTTTCATAAGATTAAGTGATCAGTGATGGCTCAGTCAGTTTTGAATGTTGCCAATGCCTCTGCGATGCTAATGTGTTGCTTCCACCAGTCCACATGATTAATGGGGATCAGGGCTGTTTTTCTCATCTAGACATATAGTTACATCAATAACTACCTTAAGAGATATATAGCTATAAAATACACCATAGTGAGTGTATCTTATTATATATATATATCTACAAGTGTCTATGATTTATATATTTAATATAGTTATGTATAGATATAATTTCTGGGTATAGATATAATGTATAAGTGCCAGAAGGAGGGGAAAAGAATAGTTACTTTAACAGTGTGACAGTAGGAGCTGCATTATATTTGGTGTAGAAAGGATAGGAAGCCAAATAGAAGAACTTAGATATTGGACCACTGATGTTGGATTTATCTGCTTAATTTCCCGCATTTTTTTTTTTTTCATTCGAGACTTTAGAGGATGAACATCAATATTTATATCTGTTTATTATTTTCAATATATTGATGTTCATAGCCATGGTTTAGTAGATATAATGTATGGCTGTAATGATAGAAATATTTGCACACTATGTTTTAAGATGCTGCTAATTTGAGTAGAATTTTTAATTCATTTTCTTTGCCACAAGAATTTTTCCTCCTGTCTGTGAAAACTGAATTTGTATGAGGTTTCCTGAATTTATTATGTTTTAAATTCAGAGCAAATGACAGATGTATTTGCCACCTCAGCTATGCTGCACAACCCCCTGCCACCTTTTCAAAACTGTGGTGGCTTGTTGTTTTGTTTTGTTGGTTTTTTTTTTTTTAATTTGGAATAAATTTGAGGCTCCATTTGGGGCAATTAATGTGTAAGTAAAATATGTCAGGTGATGTATTTGAAATAACCTCGGTGATTTCAGAGTAATTTCTCACATTTTCAAAAGCAACTTTAAATGAAATTAAGTCAACTTCAATTTAATCGCTTTTGAAAATAGAACTTGGTGAGCTTTAACTGGATATTAGTTTTTACAGCTTGATCTGTTTCCCTCTATGATTACACAGTGCAGCAGCTCACAATAAACTGAACCAAGAGTTAGTTCCCAGGGAGGTCTTTCTTTTATGTACAAAATAGGCTTTCATACACAAGTGTCAGAATCTGTTCTCTCTACTGCACTGTGTTGATATTTTGAAAAAAAAAAGATGGTTCTTCAAATGTCTAACATGACATTGATCCTCTTTAACTCCACATATTTCCATGCTAATATAAAAGCACCCACATCACTTTCAACACTTCACTAGTAGCTTATTAAAAAAAAAAAAAATCAAATAATAATGTCAGCATCTCTGTTACAATGAATATTTTGATATTCATACCTCTGCTGATGGGTGCTTGAATGGACACACCCTGCGAGCTGTACAGTGCTGGATCCCTTGGACTCAGCCCCAGCCCAAAGGCAGGGAAGGGGCAGCCCTGCAGCCCTCCGGCTCTGTGGCTGCTGAGGCGGAAGGCACAGTGTGTCCTCCCCATCGGGTGTGAGTGAGTTATGATGATGGATCTGTGTGTTGTAAAGAACTGATGAGAGTCTAGTTTTAGAGCTTTTTATAATGGATCCAACCTTGTTTGTACCAGTGAGCACCTTTCACACATCCTGCTATGAGGGAAGGAAATGTCACCTCCTCTCCTACTCTCAGTATGGTTTTGTATCTCTGCTATACATCAGGGAAAGGTATGTACATTTTTTGGTGTGTAAAGGAATAAGGCAGATGTATGCCAAATCAACTTGAACAAATACTTTAAAATCCTTTTGCTGAGAGAAATTGCAGGGTGATTACAGAACACAGAGGATCTGAGGATGGCATTACTCTTGTATACAGAACAGTCTGCAGTTGCAGTTCTTCATTGCAATCTGCACCCCTCCCCCATTCTTCAACACAAACCCATCCATTACTAAGCTCCTGCAGTCACTGATTTATGTGCGTGTGATCAAACTTTCCTGCTTCTAATACTGTGAGCATTTTATAAAAGATGGTTGCAATTCCTAGACGGACTGAGCATGTCTGTTCTTGTGCTGTTTTGCAGCTCCTTTATTATGCCCCTGGCCTCTCATCAGTAATTTCAGTCTTACTATGAGACTCTACAAGACTTAATCTCTTGGAAGAGTTCATTTATATTTTGATGATCCCCTATTCTGCATAGCTGCACTATGCATTGTGGTAACGGTCCGTGATACCAAATTCCTGATAGCTACCCTACAGCCAATTTTCAAGGCCATGTGAGGTGATACCGGTCTTTGTCACAGAATAGTATCAGCTGTCTCACCAAGCAATCTGATCTGTACTTTCTCATGTGTGCATATTAGCCTAGACACATTGTTTTGAACACCAGCTAATATAGGAGACGATGCCTCGTGTTCCATAATTGCGTGTGAATTTCTGAGGACACAGAGTCAGCTCGCCTGGCAAATGGGAATTACAGCTGCAGGGAGGGTCCATAACAGGACTCGGCAAAGGATGTAATATTTTGATGCTTCCTCCTCTTTCCCCCTCTCATATTTTATTCTGCAAAATAAATTTACTTCTATATGATAACTATAAGAGGCATTAGCAATCTCTGCAGCATGTGAAAATACAGGAAGCCAACAAGTAGCAGTAATTTTAATTTAATATGTTTCCTTTATTTTTGGGTGTACCACTTGTCTTAAACTGCAGACCTTGATGAAAAAACTACTAGATTTTGGTAATAAGGATGGAGATTTCTTTTTTCTTTCCATTTTGTTTCTTCTTTAATAACAAGCTCACACACAGGGGCTACTCCATGACACTCTTTCACAGGCTTCCAATATGAATTTACAAACAACAAGTTAAGAGAGTTACAGATGCACACTTTAGCCTCTGCCTCCCACTTGTCCCAAAAATGCTGCTGCACTGGGAATGCAAATATACCAGTGCTGTGGAGGGTGATGCCAATTGTTGGAGTGAAAGCCCCAGCTGCTTACAGAGAGAACATCTGGGGCTACAGCAGCACTGCTGTTGTTTATAGCTCCCATTTCCATCCCTCCCACTGGAGCCACAGTCTTCCAGGTAATGCTTTTAGTCTTTCAAATGTCTGTTTGGGGAGTGAGGAGACAGAAACCTGTGGCATCTACACACCCAGTGAGAGCTGCTCAAGTCTTTGCACCTGTGTAACAGTTTCTTCAATTGGGTGCTTTTTCTCCACACTTGAAGTGCAGGCTTATGGCTTGAGAGACTTCCTTGTTACCTGCTGAGTATCAGTGGAGTTGTGTTCCAGCTGAATTTGTTTAAAATGTAAAGGCCTCTTGGATGCTTTTATTAAAGTTTCTTCACAAACAGCTGTATTAAGTGAGATCTGCTATTGTTCTTAAATATCCTGGGTTTAATTGCACTGTTGCAACCTATCTAAGACTTTCAAAATTGAGTCAAGCATTGTATTTCTAGCAAAAGGTGGTGGGATGGGTTTTGGAGCATCCCAACCTGCTGTGTTAACAATTAATCAGGTATTTTAGTATCTGAGACACTGTGCTGAAAGAATCAGATAAATAATGTATTTTCTCATTCTGTACAAGTGTCTTCCATTAACTGAACTTAGAATCTAAGATATATTTTATGTGTATACATACATACATATACATGCAATCTGCTAAATTTCCTGTTTCTGATTTTTATTTCAGATCCCGCAGTGTTGAAACAAAGCACCATGTCTAACTTTGTATGGACAATTCCTTTTGCCCAGCTGGTGACCTCTTTTTTTTTCATCTTGAATTCCATTCAGACATCCATGGAAGGCTTGTGTGCCTCATAAGTGGAAGCTGATTCAAAAATATGAAGATTTTTTTTAATAACTTTGCTACCTCCAAGTACAGTTGGTTCATTTATCAGTAGCACCCTTCTCTTATATATAAAGTCTGCAAAGGAAATAAGGTGGTTATTAATATGTTCTATCTCATACTGTGGAAGAGGAGGTAGCAAGAGCCCGAAAGCTGAGAGGGTGGTTTGGGAATTCCTGGTCTTTGGGAAGGGCTGGATAGGTGTCAGACAGCAGAACAGCTCTGGGCAAAGCTGCAGAAGACTTAGATCCCTTGGAAGGGAACCTGACATGGACAAAGCTCAAGAGCTGTGTCTGTGCAGAGATGGGTGCAAAGCATCAGGGAAACATAGAAAGGGATAAAAAAACCAAAGTAAATCTCTGATACAAAATAAAATTACTTACTTTTGAATGGTACTAAAAAAGCTTACTAGTACATCCAGATATTGAGAGAAATCAAAGGCATCCTCTTAATTGCCTCTATTTTTGTTTAAATATTAATGATTTGGGATATAACAAAATGAAATGTTGTTTTATCTGGGAGGACAAATCATAGTAGAACATGTTGCTTAAAAGAGGCCAAGAGGACCATAATCTCATCTGGTGGCCTTCATAACATGCAAAAAACACATCATAACTTTCAGTTACAGGGGTGCAAATAGCTAAGTGTCTTGCATAGTTGCTCTGGAGTTCCTGCAGAGTTAGATGCTCTCAGGGGGTTGCTTTAATCATTCAGAAATGGTGATTGTTCTCTAAGCAGTGCCAAACATAACTTGCCTCAAAAGAAATTGCCCTGTTGTACTGTAGGATGACTCCTTTATTTGTTAGGAGAAGCATGTTAGCATTGAGTTGTTTGCACATAGGAAGGTGAGGAAAAACAACACCAGAAAGCCTGCACCTGCAATACTTTACGAGTAAATTGACCGCATGAGGCCAGAAGTATCTAGGGAAGATTGAGTGCATGCAGTGGTAAAAAAAAAATAAATAAACACCTATTCTTCTAGAAGTATTTGTATGATGTAATAATTGAGTAAAAATCAGGGGTACAGAATCAAATGAATAAGCAGCCCTCCTGAAGATCTCTTTATTCACACCATAAGCAAGCAACAACAGCTTCTGTCAACAAAAGGAGAAGCCATAATAACACCATATTTGTTTGGCATGAACTGATAGCCATGTATGTTCACATCCTAATTGTTGGAGCAATTACTGTTGTTTGCATCTCCGCTTCATTTCCTTGGCTGAGTGCTCCTGGGATTTTGGACTGTGATTTCATTATTTGCTTGGCTCTGCCATTTGTATTGTGTACCTGCTCCAGTAGATACCATCAACTCTTAATACTCCTGTGCTATGCAGAACAAATCATTTGCATTTGAGTAGGTCGCTATGGCTACTGGCTACCTCACTGTGTACTGCATCTGTAAAAGCCAAAAACTGAAGGTGCTTTGCAGAATTCAGACAAGGATCAACTGTTCACTATTTGAAATCATATCCTCACCCACTGTTGTTGCTAACAGCATGTACTTGTGTAGGGTTGATTAGGTACAACCTCTCTCTTCTTATTTTGGATTAATGTTTCAAGTGTCTCTTTCTCAGGGCCGCCGGCTGACTCCAAAGGGAAAAAATGTCTCTAGAGGACACTTGCATGATAGTGAGCAGATTAATTATACTTGCAGCGGTTCAAGGTGTAGGATAAAAAAAACCTAAAGGTTTTCCATTAAAATTAAGTCTGTGATATTCAAAAATACAAATTCCTGATGGAGTTGTCTGAAATAGATCTGGTAATTTATGCTGTAGTAGCTTTCAGAGTAGAAAAAACCTCTTTGAGACTAACAGACAAGGTGCCAGCTCACTAGGATCCAAGTCTTTAACTTGCAGAGGTTCGTTCAGAAATACTAACCCTGGTGCTTTGTTCTGTTCCCTACACGAATTACAAAGGCAGGGAAATGGTATTATCCCCAGTAAAGAAAAGGGTGAGCACTGAAGCGAAGCAACTCCAGAAGGAGACAGTGAGTCAGCATCAAAGTCTGTACCAAAAGTCAAGTTTGCCAACTTGGAACCCTCTCCTCAGAGTTGAGAACAAATGGAGAAATCATCACTGTGACAGCACTGTACCAAAAGAATCTGTCTGAGGAATCATCCCTAATACAAATAAAATACAGCTGACAAGTGGACTAATAACACTAATTTTGTTGATGTGAAGAAAATAAGCTTTCACAATCAGAAATTCAGTGAACATTGGTAAATTGCACGTGTTCTGTAAAACCACTTGCGCATAGTTGGAGATATTTGGCAATGCCATCTTTGTGTCTGTGCCACAGGCTGGCTGTCCCCCTTCAGAAACCCTGTATGAGTCCTTCTGTTACAAGTCGCTTCTGAGAGATCGATGGGAGTGTCAAGGGAAAGTTTATAGCTTAAAAGCAACTGAAGAATGTTCAAAGGGTTGCAATACTGCTTTTGTTTACCTCGGTAAAGGCCTTCGGTTAGATATTATTTTAGGAAAGGGGTTGGAGAATTAAAACAATTTCCCTTTCTCCTCTTCACCAAAAGAACAGACTCTTCCAGGACAAAATATACATCTGACCTGACAAGGTGCTGCTTTGGTAAGTGTGTGGCAACAAAGCATAGGTGGAGGGAAATACCCACTCAAGTATTTACCACTGAAATTCATTAGGTTATGAAGCAGGCTGAGGTGTTTTATTGCCTATTGTAGAGTAATATCAGCATTTATGGATAAGTTCCACCTGCTTCATGAGTGCTCAGTGAGAAACTGTATGGCTGAACAATGTTTCCATAGAAGTAATATATAAAAATGAAAAGTCTGTAAAATAATATTAGTCATCATTTGCACACAAAGATAAACGGGCAGAGCACAGAAGTGGCCAAAACATGAGAGCTGATGTGCATGTTTGGTCATCATTTTTGAAATTATCACATTAAGACTGAATAACAAAGCTCCACAGTTAATGGGAAAATCACATAAAAACATAGTTTAGGATTCTTTGCTGAAAGCATTTTACTAGATTCGAATGTAAGCCCTGTCATTTTGTGATCCAACCTGTGCTGCTTTCTTCTTTGGAAAGGCAATTTCCATTTTGCAATGTACTCCAGGTAGGATAGCTTCTGAGGTCTGGTAAGACTGAATTTCTATACTAAGAGGAAAAGTAGAGAAGGAAAAAAGGTATATTGGACCAGCAAGGCACCATCGATCCAGGATGTTCCTGGAATGTGTAAATGACAACTTCCTCCTCCAAAGGGTAGAGGAACACACAAGAAAAGGTGCTATGCTGGACCTTGTTCTGACCAACAGGGAAGGGCTGGTGACTGATGTGAAACTTGGGGACAACCTAGGCTGTAGTGATCCCAAAGCGATAGAATTTAAAATCCTCAGGGCAGCTAGGAGGATGTACTCCAAGCTTACGACCCTGGACTTTAGGCATGCAGACTTTGATCGCTTCAGGGATCTGCTGGCCAAAGTGCTGTGGGACACAGCCCTAGAGGGAAGGGGGGCCCAGGACAGCCAGTCAGTATTCAAGGATCACCTTTTCTCTGTCCAGGAGCAAACTATACCGACAAAGAGAAAGGCAGGAAAGAATGCTAGGAGACCTGCCTGGCTGAACAAGGAGCTCCTGGACATGCTGTCACATAAAAAGAAACTCTACAAGGAGCAGAAAGAAGGACAGCTAGAATGGGGCGTATACAGGGAAGCTGTCTGAGCAGCAAGAGACCTGGTTAGAAAATCTAAAGCTCAGTTAGAATTAAATCTAGCCAGGGAGATCAAGGGAAATGCCAAGAATTTCTATTGGTATATTAATGGCAAGAAAAAGACTAAGGAAGATGTGGGCCCCCTCAGAAAAGATACAGAAGAACTGGTGGCAAGTGATACTGAGAAGGCTGAGGTTCTCAATGACTTCTTTTCCTCAGTCTTCACTGGCAAGGGCTCCAGCCACACCCCCAGAGTCACAGAAGATAATGGTAGGGGTTGGATGAAAGAACTGCCCATTGCAGGTGAAGATCAGGTTTGTGACCATCTGATGAACCTGAAAGTGCTCAAGTCCATGGGACCTGACAGGATACACCCACGGGCGCTGAGGGAGCTGGCAAATGAGGTTGCTAAGCCACTATCTATTATATTTCAAAAGTCGTGGAAGTCCAGTGAAGTCCCCACTGATTGGAGAAGGGGAAATACAACCCCCATCTTCAAAAAGGGAAAGGCAGATGAACCTGGAAACTATAGGCCAGTCAGTCTCACTTCTGTGCCTGGTAAGATCATGGAGCGGGTCCTCCTGTAGGCACTACTGAGGCAGATGCATAATAATGAAGTGATTGGCTTCAACCAACATGGCTTCACCAAGGGCAAATCATGCCTGACCAACCTGGTGGCATTCTATGAGAAGGTCACAACATCAACAGACGGGGGAAGAGCAACCGATGCCATTTACCTGGACCTGAGCAAAGCCTTTGACACTGTCCCACATGACATTCTGGTCTCCAAGCTGGTGAAATATGGGT
>JANHGN010012066.1:0-17114 GCA_024605025.1 Megaceryle maxima
ATATTGCTCATATTTGTGACTTCATAAAAAAAATAGTTTGAGCTAATACTTTCCTAGTAATAAAAAAAAAAAAAATCCAAAGAGACTTTTGATTGAGCACTTCAGAAAGATGGGTAAAAATTATTTGCTGGAAATTATTAACAGACTTCATTTATCAATAGACTGAACCCCTTAAAAACGTATGTTCCATCTAAGAGCAGTAATGATCTGAAGAAAATGCACATGATGCAACTAGCTCTCTCTTGATCCTGGAGAAATGTATGCACATATTCAACTACAGCCACAACAGAGTACCTGACACATGAACAAGACAAGGTCAATCTCAAAGGTAGATGCCCAAGGGCTTGAAAAATCTGACCACATACAATTAAATTCTGTTTAATTGTATTCTGTTTAGGTTTTGCAGATGACAACCACAAAAGCTTTGCCAGACTGGCAGAGGCCATGGGAACATTTCTGGTTCTAATGAGAAGTGTACGGGAAGTCACCAGTGAAGCTGAATTAACACAGCCTGTCTACTGCAGCTTGCAACATTTGTTCCTCTGGCATCTAGAAAAGGCAGTAAACTCTGGAAGCATAATTGTCTTCTGAAGGGATTGCCAGGCCACAGATACGTCCTCACCTTCCCACAGCAGCGCTCATTCTTATCCACAACATCACCAAAAATGCATTGTTTGCACCTCAGTGTATTCCTTCCAAGACACTAACCCAGAAGCTTCAACTGATGAGTAAATGATTTTCGGTCTTGATCATTTTTTGAAGTTGAAAATGGGTTCCTACTTGAGCAATAATGGAACAGTACACCTCCTTGGCATTTGGGATTGGTCAGAAGTGATTTTACATCAAAGTCTTCAACATCCCAAATACCTTCTACCCCTCCAGAGATGCTGGTGCTGAGATATGGTAACTCCATTTACAGCTTCCTGATACACAGGCCTGGGCTGTGAAGCTGGCCAAAAAGATCTACGCTCCACTTCACTGTCCCTTCAGATGCACCAGTACAACTCCAAACTGGATCTCTGACCCAGTGAGGGTCTAAAAGCAACCATTAACTCAATTTCAAAGTGGGGACTAGCCCACTGATCTGATGTTCCGTGCAGCACAAGCAAGGGGCAGTGGAGGGAGAGAAACTAACAGCTGGAGCAGTGGTGCACTGAATTGGTTTTATCAGGTAACCCCCCCATGCCACAAAACATCACCTTCACCATCTGCAAAAGGAGCACAGAGGATCTCTGAGAGGCTCTTCAGAAAGCACAGGTGGTACCGGGATGGGCACGAGCCAATGGATGTGTCTGGACACAGGTCAGGTGAGCAGAGAAACGACACTGGGTATTGATTCATCCACTCCAAAGTATCACGTACTAAAAAGTGTTTGTAAAAATGCCTTCTATACACTAGTTAACAAAACTGATCTCACAATATTTCCCTTCTATCTTACATTTTTACATTAAGCAGAAGTGTCTACACCTTTAGGAAAAAACAGTTTTCTAAGTAAAATTCAAAGCAAACAAAAGTATGTTTGAGGACAGCTTACCTAATTAGTTTCATGAAGCCTGTCACACATATAAAGCCACAAGGCAGTGAAATCTCAGCAACACAACAACTTGGGTGCAATTAATACTCAGCAAGTGTCTGGTTTTGGCAATTCAGGCTTAGTGCCCTTAAAATGAGCTTTTTTTTTTTTAAAAAAAAAAAAAAGGTGTCGTATTATTGTTACAGTTCGAACTGTATTCTGATGAGTTCCTGGGATATACAAATAACCTACCTCTAAATAGGTTTCTGCAAGTTATAAAGTATACTTCTTAACTTCAGAATAATTATTTTGCCGTTTCCAGTTTACAATGGTATAAAAAACAAAGACTTCACAATGTGTGTACATGGGAGGTAAATGTATTTTAAAAACCAGAATAATAAGCTGCATGTTAAAAACTGAGTCACAGGCTAATAAATACATAGTTCAAAGACATGACATTTTCAGCAGCTGGTTTTAAAGAGCAAGTGGGGAAAAACTAGCTGTCCAGACTCCATTCTGGCTCTCTGGTCTATATGCTAGAAATACCTGCAGTTCAAAAACAACAAGGGAGTAGAATCAGCTTTGTCACCTATTTTCTTTTTTAAAAAAATAAAGCTACTTCCTAAAAGTGTGGTGTAAAACCTAGAGAAACTTTCATTTCTTCATGCACTTGATGACACTGAAATAAAAAAAGAAATTATTTTAACCCAGAAAAAGTGAGTCGTCATATACCGTAAGGGCAGCCTTACTGCAAGTTTCTACAGTAAAATTATTTCTAGAAATACACCAGAAATTACTTTCCCATAACAAAATATACAATTATGTGTTAGATTATCACTGATTTTCCATACCTAGGCAAAATGGAAACAGTAACTATGAAATTAAAAAACAAAACCAAACCAAACAAAAACAAACAAAAAAACCCCCAAACCAACAAAGGAAAAACCCCGACTCCAAACAGTAAAAAGATGTTTTGATGTCTGTGGAGACGCCAGAAAGCAATGCTGGATACCAGGAATTTCCAGAACAACCCCCTTTCCAAAGTGATGCGCAGTCGGTGAATTAGACTGTGAGAGAAAACTGATCCTGTTCTATGGGCTTCTCCACCCAGGCTCCAAGTCCTGCCTTCAGGAATGCTTTGAACAAACACTCTTTGGCAGTTTGATACTCAGTGGCTCCTTGCTTGGTTTCATGGTACAGATTAGGCTTGAGGATCTTTGAACGCAAGCTGGAGGAAAGCTGTGTGGATTAAAAATGAGAAAAGAAGAGGGACAAGACAGTTTGAGAGTGATCAACTTATTGAAAGAACTATTATGAAAACAAGGTAATAAACTACTGAACCAAATGTTCAGGCAAAGGCAGATGAGCACACAGTTCTGCTCCCTACAGACATCAACAAGCTCTCTACCCACCCTCATGGCAAGCCAATGGCAAACTCTTGCCAAGTGCCCCCCTTCTGCAGTTCTGCGCCATGGCAGAGGTGCTCCTGGGACTCGTCTCACCCCAGCTACTCTGCCTTTTGCTTTCTCTGGATTATCAGCTTCCTTCAGTGGAGGAAATCTAGACACTGAAAAGCCACTGATGGATCCTTTCTAGTAGCTCTTCTTTCTCAGAGAGAACAAAGCGAAACCTCAGTAGGTTCGACTGCAGTGAAACTGGTATTATCCTTCCAAATGAATTAAAATGGGAAGGCAAGTCAAAGGAGAGAGCACCCTTTGTTTATTTAGCTATAAACCAAGGATTATTAGATCCTTGCAGGCATTTTGGACCAGACATCATAAAAATAAAGAATAAGCTTTATAAATAAAAGCACTGTTCTTGTTGATTACTACATGGAACAGTACCTAACATCAGGCTCAGCTTAAAACAGGCTCAGCCAGTGGCTTCTGAACACAGAAAGCAGGATGCATAGATACCTTATTAAGAACTAAGAAGTGCAAAGTCTAGCACTGTGGAAGAGATACCTTTGCATGAATACGCATCCAGCGGCTGTAAAAAGCATGCTTACAAAGGCGAGATGCACGACCCATTTCATCTTTGCCAGTTGTAGCATTAATAACTTCAAGACCAGTGTCTCCTACCGTCCAGTTCACACTGAAGTTTGGTGCTTTCCCTGGTTGGCGGGCTTCTGCATTGCTAATACCTGGAATGAAAGTGATTTTTAGTGGCAGTAGTAAATACTAACTCTTGATTTTTGTTTTTACTGTGGAGTAAGCAATACAGAAGAGCTACTGAAATCACATTGCTAAGCAAGCAGTATTACAAGAGGATCATTTATTTTGAGGACTTTCTCCTGCAGATTTTTCACCAACTCACAAAGATACTGTCATGCACATCCCATTCTCATCCTGGCTGAAGTGCTCCTTCTGTCAGTCCTAGCAGGACCACGAGAAACCAGCCTCTTCAGTGGAAGAGATCTTGGAGAGGTCTGTGGCAAGGGTCCAGAGGGGACAGGAACATGCATGCTTTGCCATATCCATGTTCCATAACCAGAAGGACCTGGTCTCACTTACAGGGCTAAACCAGTGAACTAACTATTAACCTGCAAATAATTATGAAGCAGAAAACAAGTTGCTCCACTCCTGAATAAGAAACTGCTACTTTCAGAGCCCACTCAGAAGCAGGACAAGCCAAGTGTGGGGAAAAAGCAGATACCATGAGGCTCTGACAACTGTAGACTTCCCATCAATTGTCCTTCATTCTGCTGTTGTAAAAGATTCAGGTGCATATGGCTTATCTCATTTCAAAAGGGGTGTGAAACTATGGGCCCTCATCGTGTTTCAACGCAGCTACAATTCAGCTACCACCTTTGGACTGCAGACTTATTTGGAGAGGTCATGCTTATTTAGAAGTGCCTACAACGAATGTGCTTTTCCACTTTCCCTCACAGAAATGGAGTTAGGTCAGCATTATGCAGACGGCACGATGCCTTGCAAACCAAGGCATGAAGATGCCTACATTTCAGTAGCTGTTGAGCATGTTTTGCTAAAAGATACCCATCCTATTTCTTCCTTCTTATCATCCACACCAGGGCATGGTATGACTAGCACAACCAGCAACGCTGATGCTGTGGCCATCCAAGTTGGACCAAGTAAGCCCCATCCTTGGCATCCTCTGCAGAAAGCCAAAACTCGCAGACATTTGAGTCTTTCGGCATAAATTGGTCTGTGCTTCAGCTACCTCCCCATTTTACATGCCCACTGCTACTCACCGTACCTAGAAATGGCAAACCACAGAACCCAAGAGAGGACTCAGATCATTCTGCTTAGATGTTAAAGTCATAGAATCATAAAATACCAAGTTTGAAGGGACCTCAAGGACCATGTGGTCCAACCTTTCTTGGCAAGACCACGGTCTAGAGAAGATGCCCCAGCAGCCTGTTTGTGCGACACCTCTCAGATACAGCTTGATCTCTACCGAGGGCGAAGCAAAGCCGCCGGCAGCCTAAGCCCAGTGTGAAATGAGGCCAGCTGCCTGCCCAGCCTGCCTAGGGCAGGATTTGTTCCCCGTGGCACCCCAACACTGCTACGACGCACTGGATATAATGACTGCAGCACCACGCTTGAAGATCACAGCAGCTGCTGCCTTCTACGTGCAACTCCTCTCCCATGTGTGCAGCGGGATAGCACTCGGAAGCAGCAGCTGGGGCCATGAGTTCAGGTTGTGCTGAGGAAAAGCTGAGAAGCACATTGGTTTTGATCCTGCAGTCATTACAGGGGTGGGATGTCTCAGTTGTCTCAACAGGGGAGAACAAAGGAACAAGGCAATTTTTTCTTTTTAGAAAGTAAAGATCCCATTTTTACTTCAACGCAACTCTCACCGAGTGCCTATTTCAAAACTACTCCAACGTTATTGCTAGGTCCTACACTTTATAAAGTCTTGTAAATTTGTATAAATTGAACGTAAGTGTTGCAGCAGGATACACTTCTTATTATAATCAAAGTTAAGCAAGCCTCAGGCACCTGAGCACCAGATGAGCTCACTTGGCCTGGGTCTCACAGCACCTCTGGGTCCAGTGCTGAGAGCAGGTGAGACCTACAAGGTCTGAACAACGCAGTGAAATTCAATTTGCTTTCTATGAACAATTCCTCATTTAATAAATAAACAAATATTTTGAAATATCAATCAGATTGAACTTCCTGAAGCTGGTGTATTTTTACACTTGGTTTATGTCAACCCGGTCACTCTGACTGATAACCAGTAATTAAGTGAATAAATAATAAAATATAATCCTACCATTCCCCATTTTCTTAAAATATAAGTTGAAAAAAATAAAAATAAAAAGAGAATCAGAACAAAAGTTACCTGAAAAGCTCTTTTCTGATTTCTTTTAGGAGAGATGCAGCCAGGAGCTGAAATACAGCACCAGTACCACAAACCTACACCCACCAATCTGTGAAACAGTGAGCAGGGATGTGGGATCCACACACTGACAAACTGGAAGGGCAGACAGCGGCCCCTGGTAAGCATGTACCTCAAGAATATCACACAAGCAATACCTGAGGAAGACCCAGCAAGAAGAGGGCTTTATGATGAGAGTCAAAAAGTCCTCATAACTTCCGTGGCTTGAGTCTCCAAAAGCATATAAAGTCAGGCTGCTTTTGTGAAGCTTCTGTGAAACAGACCCAGGCTGACAAATCTCTTTATCAAAAATTGGTTTTATCAAAACTACTGAGGCAAGAGGCCTAAGAAATTGCCACCATGTGACAAGTGAGTCAGTCACGATTTCTTTCTTTAATGATATCTATACTATTTACCTTTGCTTTCATTCCATACACTGCTGAACAAGTACAAGGATCAGATATATTTTGAGTACTGCAAAGCCTCAGCTGCTCCTTGAGCCTGCTTGTGCCCTATCAGCTACTCAGACACCTGTGATATCACAAGCACCTGCACAAGCAAATCAAGTAAAGATGAGGAAGTTGAACATTTCCATGGCAATTATACAATTGCATTCCTTAGGTTATTTTGATTAATTAAAGAAATTTTAAAACCCTCAGAATTTTATATAGATACCCTGTCCAGCTGCTTAATTATCTGCTGGAGAGATGGCAAAGGAGTCCTCGAAGGTGGATCACAGGTACCACAGACAGGAAATAAAGGTCATCTCAAAAGCAAAGCGTCTACGTGAACATAGCACAATAAGCTGAAACAAGTAATGGCAGAGAAAACTAGGACAGAAAGTAAAATATTTTATTCTCCTTTAAAAACTGATAGAACTAAGCTATTTAGAGAACATTGCTCAGAACTTATTGCTGAATATTATTCTAATGGGCTATAATAAGCAAAAGTAAAGGTCACAGCTCTTTGTGTCAGTGCTTATATAAATAATAAAGCTTGTCAGTTCTTTGAGGACAAAACTCAAAAAAGCTTCATTAAAAAGGAGACAGAGAGCTGAAAACCACCAGTGTGAACAGGAGGATAAGGTACCAGGGCAACAGCCAAAAGTCACCAAAGGTTCAGCTGAACAATTTATTCTTGTTTGGAAGAAAAAAAAAAAAGCAAATGTAGACAGCAGTCAGAGGAGTGCTGAGGCATGAACATTTATAATAACCACGCTTGCTATGGTGAAGCCTTCTTGTGTACAAAAAAATAAACGAGTGCTTTGCAAAGTGGTGGGTGGGTTCCCAGGCCGGAGACCCTCTTCACGGGCAGTGTGCCAGAGGAGCCTTCTCAAACCAGCCTGCCAGTAAAAGTAGTTCTAGGATATGTGTATGAAGTAAGCAAACACCAGTTACAGTACCCAGACACTATTCAACCCCATTCAAGGAAACTAAAGACAAGGCATCAAGAACAGCCGTCATGGTCCATGACCTCTCATCAGAAACCACACAAGTTCTCCAGGATGAAAGGCGGCCAATGCAACTCCAATTTTTAAGGAGTTTAGAGGTGTGCCAGGGAACTAGCAATAAATAAACATGACATTTGCACCAGGAGGGCTGCAGGAACTACAATAACCCACTGCTGGGCACAGATGTATATGCAACAATAGTGGGAACAACTCAACAAAAAACTGCCTTAGTAACTAGATTGGAGGTGGCCAGCATGACACTAATTATTGGAGAGCCCGGGGAGTTTGATGTCTACTTTAAAAACAGACTTAATGGACACTTGGATGAAGATGGTCTCCTTGGGAAGATCCAACACAGCTGAAGACCCTCAAATTCGGGGGGGGGGGCACAAAAAAGTGGTGAATACCCCACCCCAAACTGTTGTTTTGAAGAATGAATAAAAATTGCCCCATATCAGGTAGAAAGAGTTCATGCATCAGCTATCACGCTTAGACAACAGTCCATGCATCAGCTACTGTGCTTATACAACTACTAAATACTTGGTACTGCGAGTGTTGAAGCTGTTACTTACATCCTAATGTGTAAGGACCAATATGTTACTTAACATTTTAATATGTCCTAGTTCAGGGAATCCTTATTAATTATCTTTCTTATCTAGAGAAATGCTGGTTGTTCATTGTGCTTTTTTCCCTGCTCCCTCCCTCAATCTATTTTAAAGATTCATTAAAACTTTACCCATGCTTTAAAATACTGAGGTGTGGGGGTTTTTTTCCCCCGGAAAATAGACACATGCCAAAAGCCAAGCTCTACAGAACAAAGCAATGCACACAACAAGAGGGAGGGTAAGAGATTTCAGTTTTAAAGCTTTCACAGCATTGCCATAACACTTGAAGAACTTAAGCCACTTCAGAACTTTCCTTTGAAAGTCATGGCTCAATTAGAAGTTAGAAGTGATTAATTCAAATTAATTCAAATACTGCCATTCCTCTAAGCCCCACTAGAGCCTAGGATCAGTGCAAAGCCAAAGAACAGTATCAACAACTGCAAAAGTCAACCACTAACTACACCAGCTGGGCCTTGCCATACTGCTGTCTGTCAGATATATTTAATGCTCTATTAAAAATATTCCCAAAGAATGTGCCACCAGGCTCTGAATGCAGCATTTGTGCATTAACCCACAGACTGGAAATTAAAATACTGTGGTCATGAAACAAGGTGGGTGCCATGCTAATTAAAGCTAATGCTGCATCCAAGAGAGATTGCTGATAAAAAGCAAATGCAGCTAATGGCGCTGAGATGTTATTTCCCTCCATTTTTATTGGTTATTGATCTAAAAATTGTGAACCAAATGTGTCTATCTTGGCATATGGATTAGTGACACAGCCACTCAACAGAAATCTGCAGTGGCAAGAGAAGTGACAGTGAGAGCTAACACCCTATTCCAAGGGCAGGAAGAGTCTTCCCTAACCCAGGGCCTTCAACTCGCCTCACACATTGCTAGGGCGTGCTCCAGACAGGAATTATGTGAAACTATGTCCAAAGATTCATACCAAAGATCCAGTTCTTTCCAGCTTTTAACTCATGAAGGGTCCTTGTTACAGTATTTCTGACCGAGTATCTATATTAGGTTTAGACCATAACTTCTCTGTTGGAACCACAAAGCAGTTTACTCACAGTACATGATTTGCAAGGTTTTGAGAACTGCAAAATCACATTGCTACTGGAACAGACTTCGTTACCGGCACGGCCTTCTCCATTAGATACTTGCCACTAAGTAAAGGTCTGTTGAGTGTATAAAGAGGTGGTAGATCTTCTATCTCTGCTATCCTCTGGTATACGGCTCTGGATAGATGATCCCCATGATATAAACTCCCCAAGATGATGCTAGAGAAGTAAATTGGCTCCACAAAGAGGCTAAGTAAGGCTCCTTGAATACCCAATACGTTCCACCTAAGAGGGAGGGAAAAACAAACAAACAAAAAAAGAAAGAAAAAAAAAAAAAAGAAAGAAAAAAAAAAAGAAAGAAAGAAAAAAAAAAAAAAACACACAAAAAAACAAAACACTTTTTTTTTAATGGAAAAAGTAACATCTGCCAGACATAACAGCAGTCATTCACAATGGACCAGACTTTCCACCCTTCCTCTTGACTATGGTAGCATAGCTGTGACACCTGCCAGAATGTCAGATATCACCTTATGGGATGTTCAACAGAATCCTGAGTAAGATGACCTATAGCAACAGGTCTACTGTCAGTACCCCCTGCAAGAGCAGCCTCTGTAACTTGATTTTACTCTGTAACACTAGCACATCCTGTGATGCATTTTCCAGCACCCAAATGCCACAGATGGACAGGATCACTCAATTGGAGAAAGCCAAACTGTGAGATCCTTAGTCAGAAACAGCTGATGTCTCCAAAAGACATCTGGCAGTGGGCAAACCATCCTTCCTAGAATGCAAGGAGGACTGTGTCTGCAAGACCTCAGCACCTCATCACCTTAAGGGAAAGCTTGTCCTTAACAGCCTAGCCAAACTGTCCACATCCTGCTGCCATAAAGGACTTATTTAGCTGCTTGCAATATCCACAGGCAGGGAGGAAGCTGAAAATATGCACAGTGCATATGGTCTTTGATCACTTCAGCTGCTTCACAGACTCCAGCCATAAATGCATGTCTGCACCACTGTGACCTACACTGAGTCGGGTTCAGTGGCAGGGATATAGCATGCAGAGGAGCAAAATACCAAAGGTGTTTTTCTGTAGATGTGTTCATTTGATGAAGTTCTGGCTCTCAATCTGTAACAGTCACTCAAAGCAATTTTTAGAATCTGTAAGTCTCCTGCAGAGTATTGTCAATGGCCTTGTCTCTGAGGTGTATTTGCAAACAGGAGCAAACTAAGGAGGGTACTAGTGTACAACTGCAACACCCAGACACAAGCAATAGAAAAGTTTCTTTTGCTGCTTGAATAAAACAGATGACCACGATGGAAACTCTTGTGCTCAGATGGTTGTCCTTATTAAAAGGCCCACCCTCAACTGGGTTGCAAGGTTCCCCTAGGAAAACAGGGAACTCAGATGTTGCTCCCAGTGTTTCTTGCAGCTTGTGCTGCAATGGCACGGCTGTACATCATCATCAGTTCCAGCTAGGAACTACATAGCACAGCTGCTTCACTACTGCAAAAACTGAACTACACATTGGCTGTAAGAATTGCAAAATGTTTTCAACAAATGGTAAAACAAAAATTGCAATCCAAGGAAATTATTTCTTTGCATATCTCTACTGAGGATGAAAATGGCAGCAAAGTGCATTATCTTACCTGTCATTAAAAAAGCTGTCCTTAATGAATACAAATATTTTGCTAATAAAAAATAAGGCAAATTTTACATTGAATAAAGGCATGTTTTGTATAACACAGAAAATACAATCAGTAACCAAACATCACAGTAAAGATATCAAGTGAAAATTATTGCTTCCTAGGACTAAGATGCCTTTCTAATCACGACTATAATTTTGCAAGCACAGAGGTATTTCAAGTGCCAAAGGAATCACAATAGTATTTTCTTGTTATTTGCAGTATTACCTACATCAAGCATAGAGAAGCACACGGACTGCTACAAACAGATAATACTACAGAAGAAACATCTGGAAAGAATTCAAGAGTAAGCATTGCAAACTGGGGTCTTACAGTTTTATCTGAACCTTGCTGACACATAAACTGAGCTTCTTTCAGTGAGGCACATCACTTTATATACTTCTCATGAACATGGCCATTTCAAAAAGGACAAAGCATTCTTCTGGCAAGCCCTAGCTCCCGAAGTAAAACCTTTGCCAGACCCTTTTCCTTCTTTCAGCCTTCAGTATTTCCAGAGCTTGGGCTTTGCTGCTTCCTCCCACACTTGGCGACCTTCTCTGACACAGAAAATGAAAGCTGACGTTTGTCTCGCTCAACTTCTTCTGATGAAAAAGAGTGTGGACACCTGAACAAGCTTCTGCAAGGTGAACTGTGTGAACTGGTATTACAAAAGCTCCTCCATGACTTCCCAGGTGCCTGCTGCATCATGTTTGCCACTGCAGAACATGCTCTTGAGCACAGGATTCGAAGCAGCTGGCTTGCTGCAGGAACTATTCATACAATTAAAGCCTCAAGCTCTTAATATTGATCAGGTAGTCGGGTTTATAACACTGCCTTTACATTTCAGTTGTTATAATAAAAGAACATATACTTATCTACAGAAACATATATGCATATAAGAAACTGGCAATAACTCAGAGATAAACATGTAACCCAAATGAAGGTCTGAAGATTTTGAGAGTCAAAAAGCAGAGACCTTCTTGTTCTTCCTTTTTTATACTGTACTTCTTTCTGTCAAACAGTAATTTCTCACTTCCACTAGCACACAAACTAAAAGCAGTCTTTACAGATAGAAACTGAGAAGAAGCTAAACCAATACCATGCATCAATTTTCAAAAGGCCACACTGGGTCCTGAAACGGTAAAACTGCCTCGTCTTTCTAGTTTATGAGCACAAACTGTCAGAATGCATGACATCAAATGCTGTCAGTACAGTATTAAAGTTTATTGAAACCACTACTTCTTCTGATGTTAATCAGCCAAATCCCATATACAAACTCTGAGGTGCTGAGCAGAAAAAGCAAAATTTATTACAGAAAACTTAATAAAGTCAATGTTGCCTTTCTTGTGAAACAATTAAGCAAAGGATCTTTTCTTCACACTAAATACACTATCAGAAAAGGGTTCAGTAACTGAAAAAAACTAAAATCTAGCTTAGAAACCCAAACCTTCCAAGGTTCAGATGTAGTTACACAGAAATGAACCTTGCACACTGAAGTAGAGCTGACATAGACGCTGGCCATGGCACAGGACTCATTTAGGAGCATTTGACAGGTCTCCTGCCCGCTCTGCTTTATTTCTTACTCATAGCACCAATATTGAGCTTGGAAGAAGTAGTGTTTGAATACTGATCAGCTCTCATGGATACACTGAACTTATAGATCCCTGACCAGTGGTATTCCACTGAGTAGCTCTCTGAAGAGGTTAAACCTAGCTCTTCTGAAGTCCAGAGTTGTGATCCTGGGTATTTCTTCTTTCACACAGGATACTGAACTTCACCATCTTGTGGTCACTACAAGTCAAGGATGCCCCCAGCCTACACATCTCAAACAAATCCTTCTTTATTTGTTAACACAAGATCCAGCAGTGCACCTCTTCTCACAGGTAATTCTACCCCTCGTATCAGAAAGTTGCCCTCAATGCTCTGCAGGTATCTCCTTGACTGAGACGTGTTACCTTTCCTGCAAATATCAGGGTGCTTGAGGTTATTCATCCTGAACTGACCTTTTGCTGCTGAGCTGCCTTTTGGGAGATGGAAGATCATTCAGAGTCACCAGGCAGTTTGGCTCATTGAAGTGATGTTTAAGCCTTACCATGTTTGATGAGGCAACATAATTTCTCAAACTCTTCTAGCAATAATTAGTACTGAAGTATGAGAAGGGAAACAAAAGCTGGAAGCCAAAACCACAGTTCTCCCTTTTCCTCAGACAGGCCAGCTGACACACTGCAATGGACCTTGTTAGCACCTGGATTAGGAGGTTCAGTGCTCCCAACTCTACTCATCTGAGCTACCGCTGCTCTTCTACGATAAGGAAAAAGAAGTTTTAACTTCATCTGACTACATGGCCACTGAACAACTCCAAAAAGCTAAAAAAGTGAGAATGACAGTCAAAGGATGCTGCAGTTTGCTGCTGCTACAAAGTGTGAAGTTGCACCCCACCATTTCCCAAAAGCTGTGTCTGACTGAAGAAGACTCTGTCACCTTGATCCCTCTAGGCCTGCTGATTGTATTGCTTGTACTGCTCTCCATAAAGTTAGACCAGTGACATAATTCAATTGAAAAAAACCCTAAACCAAACCAACAACAAAACCCCAAACCCCTGGCCTTGTATTTTGAGAGGCAGTTTCTCTAGCCCAGTTTACAGCACAGCTTCCAAACAGCTGCAGGACCCTGCCTGAGAAGTGGGGAGATCCAGTGCACAGGAGGGATGCAGCACCTGGGCATGGGTGCTGGGAGTCTCCTAAAACACCTTCTCCATCATAATACACTACAGAAAGCATATTCCCCAATCCAGCTGAAACTTTGCTTTCTTTTAGAAAGCAAATAGGGTGGACAAATGATGCTTTCTCCTGCAGAGTATCTCACTGATTTCAGTAGGGTTGCTCTGATGAGTAAAAGGGTGAAAGATGGAGCAAACTGTGTGAGGAGCAACAAATTACATCTGGTCTGACCAACATATTACATGAATGCTTTTAGTAACCTCTTATTATTCCTCTCTAAACTCATTATTATTTCATATAGCCATATACTGACTGTTTGCTATGAGGAAGAAATAAAGCATAATTACACACAGCTCTTCTATTTGGTATCAGGTTAATTTTTTTGTTGAGAAATTACCATCAAAGTTGTACCAGTGCATCATCTTTTTTGATGCAGTCTTTTGCTTATCTAGAAACTCTGCTTTTCATAGACTATTTTTGTTTAGCATGAAAAAATCAGCCATCTGAAAAATCTGAGGTGTGAACCAAAACATAGTTCAATAAAGAAACACTGCTATCTCCCTGTGAGTGTAGCTTGGGGTGCCTTGTATCCCCACTTTGCTCTAGGGTTCACAGTTCCCCATGCACATTTAGCTACAGTGACACCAAAAGACAAAATTTTCCCTGTCTCCAAGATTTTACCTTGTCCTCTACATTGTCTATGAAGTAATGTTGTGCTCAAGTGTTGCAGGAAATGGTCTTTCAAACCATTACATCTCGCCACCTTTACAGACTAGACCCCAGTGATGGCCTTTGTAGATCTGTGTACGTGAATTTTGTCCGACTCCTGACTATTTACACAGACAATACTCCCTGTGTAGTGTGCTCACCTGATGTTCTATAGACCAGCACCACACTGGGGAATTTCACAGATCTATCACGTTCACCGGTTTCCTTACACTGCATTCACCACTTAGATCATATTGGTAACAACCTGGAGGATGGATGCACTTTCTCAATCTTTCTGCTTTTCTCAATCACACTACATTAAAAAAAGAGAGGGCAGAGAAACCAAAGACTGAGATCAAATCAAGAGAAGTCCTCTCTTCCTTGCTGTGCTGTCACATTGCTGCTTTAGACAACCCTATGCTCAGAGGCAGGGGGATCTGCAGTGGATTCCTAAAAAGTTTCTTGATTTCTTCATGAGATACATTTGATTTCACAGCTCCTGATACAGAAGAGGGTAAGTTAAATTTACTCTGTAGCAACACTTTCATAGAGTGTGCTAGTGCACCTCTTGCCAAAAGAAATAGGTTGAAAATACACACATCAAGTAAAAACTCTCCTCTGAACTTTCCAAACCCAAACTGCGTAGAAGTTCTGTTATTTGCACTATTTTAGAGAAAACCCAGAAACAAGGGGAGCCTAAGAACAGTAAGCAATACAACGATGTTACCATCGAACATCTTAGCATCAGTCTCAATTTTTATGCAGGTGGCAGTTTGGAGATGAGTCCCTACCCACTGCATTTACAATAGTGTGCATGTGGAACGGGTGTCAGAATACAACTCAGGAAAATGAGTAGTCTCCTGCAACTACCACAACGATGCAGACTACGAAACCTGACACAAACAAGTGTTTAAAATTCAAAGAGCTACTCTTACTAATGTAATTTATACACAGCGACAACTGTGAACAAAGGAAAATTATTTAGTAGGCATTTTGTTTATGACAACCTTTTACTTGCAACTGACTGCAAGGGAGTGAAGGTGTCAGCATGTGAGAAGGTGTCAGACTATCCCCAGAAAGCATTTTACCTCCTCACATGCATCTCCTGCCCTCCTCCATGACAGTGGGGCACAGTTCAGACAGCAGCTTGGAAACCACAATCATGCAGGAAAACCCAGAATCACAGCTACTGCAAACACGAGCGCCTTCTGTTCAGAGCTTAGTGGAAGTCCCTGGCTCTGTGGCTTCCACCAATGTTTTTATGGTAAGAAGAAAATTGAGATCTTGTTGGTGTCATGGTAAGCCAGGCCTACCTTTGGGATTACTCCCTGAGACAGCTGCCATTTGAGCTGTGCACCTCTGCACCAAGTCTGAGACCAGCAGCATCCTCAGGGATGCCTGCACCTCTGTAGTTTGGTGACAAGCATTTGTGTGTCTTTGCATGTTCGCTGTGGTGATTCATCATTCATGTACAGGGACACTGCTGTTCAACTCAGACCCTCACTGGGCAGGTCATGATCTGCTTGCTGTGGACACCCATGTAACTGGGCTTTACTCTCATCCCCTGGCAGAACAAACGGGCAGAGCTGACTTAATTCAGCTAACTGCAATCTGGTTTCTTTTCTGATTTTTAATCCAATTTCTTTTTGTTTCCTTAAGAGATTAACAGAATCTCTACGTCCAGCCCACAACCTTCATGAGCCACAGCATAAAAAGGCACCAGCATATTTATGCATTGTCAGAGTTTCTTTTACAGCAAGTGGCTCGGTCAGAAGTCCTCACTATAAAACAGTAAGTGCAAGAAGTCTATGGTCCTTAAAAGCAGAACTTCTGACAAATATTTTTTATTTATTGTGAAGTCAGATTTGCAATTATGGATGCAAGAACCTGTCTTCCCTTGTAGCTGCACCTAGGCTGGCAGCCACACAACTCCTACTTGTCCCAGCTTTACTGGTATTGCATACGAGGCAGCCTGGACCAAGACTCAGGCCATTGGTTTGAAAGGTTACGTGATGCTACATCTGGTTATTTAGATGCTACATCTTGGGCAGTGGTTTCCTACCACTTTCCCCCAAGGTTTTTTACCTAGGTGTCACACAGCCACCACATATCCAAGTGAATACATTCACACTGGCCACTGTCACTTGGTTTAAGAAGGGTGAGAACTGTCCTCTCTATTGCTGTTCAAAATCACACTAGTTCTGTCTCAGTTAGAAAGAACTCTCACAGATGGATGGCTGGACAGGGACACAGCTGCACAACATGCAGCCCTTAGTAAGCATGCATAGGATTCTAAGATGTGCTTGTGCAAATTCATCAGTTCCAAAAAAACTAAGTGGTAAGGGCAAGAAGACAAAGCCACCGGGGAAATAAAGAGAAAGACCGAGTTACAAACTTCCATTCAGATTTCCCACTCTGACACAAAAAAGTACAAAATGTGGCCATGGCACATAATGTTCTTTCGCACAAAAGATTATCAGAAATAACATTTTCCTTTCCTTAGAGTAGAAGAGCACCAATGCCTTCCCCTGACCTAATGTTAAAGCTCTTCTCAGTTCCTACCTCCTTCCTAACAATGAAGCGGGGTGAAAAAACTTTTGCTCTTCTGAGCAAGACATTAGATACAACAGGATATTTTCACAAGAAGTAATTATCTGAAGCCAAAAAACCCTAAAGTGAATGTGGGTGGAAAAACCCATCAAAAGGAAGATGATAAAAACAGGCATGATGAAGTACCATGGAACAAGGTTAGGATATATTTAAACAAAATGCATGTATATTTATGTCCCAAAACAGTTACTCCAGTCACAGAAACCACCCTAACACCATACTGAGCTGCCACCAGGCAGCAACCCTAGGATTATCCTGTTCTAACAATTCTGACCCAAACAGGATTACACTTGTGGCCTTTTCATGTTGCTCACAAATAAAAAGGGAAAAAGGGAGAAGAAAAGATGAGAAGAGAGAAGAGAGAAGAGAGAAGAGAGAAGAGAGAAGAGAGAAGAGAGAAGAGAGAAGAGAGAAGAGAGAAGA
>JANHGN010012067.1:0-11729 GCA_024605025.1 Megaceryle maxima
GGCTTAGGGAGTCAGGGGAGGGCAGACCCCCCCCCGGCCCAGCCCGGCCCCCTGTTCCCCCCCCCCCCGGAGTAATTCCCCGCCCCGCGCGGGGCCGGTCCCGCCACCCGCCCCGCCTTAATCCCCCCCGGGCCCCCACCCTCCCCGCCGCTGCCGTTGCCCTTCGCGGCTGCCGCCCAGACCCCGATAAGCACCCGGCCATGGCTGCCACAGGCCACGCCCCCTTCCCGCCCCCGCCGCTCAGCGGCTCTGCGCATGCGCACAGGCCCCGCCCCTTCCCCTCTTGCCCCGCCCCGCAGCGCCTGCGCGCGCTTCCCGCCCCGGGCGCTGGTAGGTGACGTCAGCGGAAGGGCAAGTCACCCTCCGGTGGAGGCTGAGGCGGTGCCGCCGGGCGAGGTAACGGGCGACGGAACGGGGAGGGGAGGGACACACGGCAGGGGTTTTTCCCTCCACCGGGTCTCTTCCGCCCATTAGCGGCCGCTTCCCTTCCCTGACGGAGCTGGGGGTGGCCCGAGGGACGCCCTGTCCTCGCCGTCCTCTTCCCGCTTCCCCCTTTGCCTGGCTGGGGAGAGGCCGCCTCACGCCGGCGGGTGGTCCGGGTGTCCTTCCTGCCTCTCTCCTCCGCCTCTCGGTGCCGGCGGTGGGTGGTGACGAGGCTGCCGGTGAGGAGAGCTGCTGGGCGGGTGGGTGGGTAATGCCTCCTGGCTGCACCCACCGGGCTGGGCAGGAGGGAGTTACGGCCTTTTTGGTGCTCTGTTCATGGCTTTGAAACAAGGGGCTTCTTTGTAAAGTTTATTTTTTAAGATGACTGTGTGAAATCGTTCGTCAGAGCTTGATTGCTGCTAACAGCTAAAGATGGCATTGGCAGAGGATGTGTTCCAGCCTGAGGTGTTCAAGAGCAGCGTTAAGAGCTTTGCTAACAGAGCCAGAGGTTCGGCAGTTTCTTGCCTTAATGTGTTGTGGCTGTTTCTGTGGCTAGACAGCCCTTCCTGAGGGGAGAGGCGGGGAAGGCTCGTATGGCAAATGAATGCAGTTAATGTTGGCTGAATCTGCTTCAGTCTCTGGATGGGTACTGGGTGGGTGGATCTGGACTGTTGCCCCCCACAGCTCTCTCTTTGTAGCTTCATTGCCCACATCTCTCAAGGTTCCTAGAGGAGAGAATTGAAGATTAAGGTGGAATTTCAGCAAACTCTTTTATCTTGTTAGCTCAAACCAGGTCTTAGTATTTCCCATGCAGATAACATGGTAAACCTCACACTATTTTTACAGCTCCAGAGATTTCATTTCTCTTGCAAAAGAAAAGGAATATTAGTGGTGACACAAGCACAGGGTACTTGGTCGATGGTTGCTTCATTTGAAGGATTTTCAACAGCTCTGGCAAAAAAGCGTTGAAAGTTAATTTGCGCTGCTGCCACCCTGTGACTTGCTTGGTGGGAGCCCAGATTGTGGTCTGTGATAACTCACCAGTTGGTCCAGCTGGAAGACATAGTTGTGTTTTTTCTTGCTGGTGCAGAATCCTCTCTGATAACACACAGCTGGAAAATTCCAGAGCTCATTTCTGAGCTCCCCCCATTCAAAGTACTTATGCAGGTGATAGAACGGGCCCCAAAGCAGCCAGTTAAAGCTGTTTTTTCCAAGGGCATGGTTTGTAGCGTTGCTTTAGGCTCAGACAGAATGTCTGTGCCTCTAACCTCTTTATTTTCATCTTCCCTTTGAAAAAGAAAAGGAGCTTTCAGTAAACATGTCATGGATCAGAGAGGGCGAGCTGACCATCGTAGAGAGGTTTTGTGCCAACATCATTAAGGTAAGGAATTAATTTGGTTACCTGGGCTGGCAGGTTGATCGAGGTTCTGAGTGGAACTGCCTCTGGCTGCTCTGCTCAAAGGTAGTGTCACCAGCAAGGGTCTGTAGCTGTGCTGGCAGTGGATGTACTTCCCTAAACAGCATGTGATGATGGAAAATTACTTAAGCTCAGCCTTGCAAAGGAGCACGGCTGTTGGCAGCACTTGCCAATAATGAGCTTACGCTGCAAGGCTTCCATGTTTTGTGCCCTTGCTGGTGAAGGCAGGGTGTGGGAAGGAGGGAGAGAAGCAAGATGGTTGGATTTATGAGTCTTAAGAATGAAACTGAGTTTCTGCTGAGTAAAGTAGTAACTCACCAGTTCCAGGGAAATTCTGTTCTTGCTCAGACTGGTGCTGCTGCCCTTCTGTTGGAAGGATTTGTGCAGGCCTAATGAGGTCAGTGAAAAGGAATACTCCTGTTAAATGAGGGGAAAGTCGCATGACTTGTTTTGTTTTCCCTTAATTGTGTCTGTGAAAATGCCCTTGAACCCTGAAATAAAAAAAAAATACTTAAAATTGCAGCAACATAAAACCGTGGCACCCTCAGCTGTGGCCGTGGCAGTGCTGCTCTCTCTCCTGAGCACTACAGTTCTCTGTTAAGTGCTAGAAACAGGGAGGGCAAAGTTGCTTTTCAGTTTAGGCAATTGCCAACACTGAATTGCTTTTTAGAGAGCCTAAACTGGGCTTAACGAAGGGGTAGTTAGCATATTACTCTTTCCAGCTCCAGACTTGGAGGGAGTGCAGTGTGTCTCCCAGCTTCAAAGAGGCAGCGCTCCCAGGAGCAGTGGGACTAAACTCTCTGCGATGCCAGGTGCCCTCTTGGCCATTCACTTTCTGATCTGTTGTGTTTTCTCCTTATTTTCTAGGCAGGCCCCATGCCCAAGCATGTTGCCTTCATCATGGATGGCAATCGTCGCTATGCCCAGAAGTGCCACGTGGAGAGACAGCAGGGCCACTCACAAGGCTTTGATAAGCTGGCGCAGGTGGGAAGGGTGTTTGCTGCATTTACGTTGTGTGTTTAGAGGTTGAACTGTGTTCTCTGGGTGACTTGTTTACTGCTTGACTGATGCATTGTGTTCTTTTCAAGCACAGGCCTGTGCTTGGAGCTGATGTTTGGCGTCAGGGTTCCCAGCTTCAGCTCTTCTCTCTTTCTCTCTGTTATCTTGCAGAGTCATTCTAATCAGCTATTCCCCCCTCCCGTCTTGTTTTACTCTTCCTAAAAATATCTGCCTTGCAGAACCTGAAGCTTTTGATTCTGTGAAACAGGTGGAATTTCTGTGAAAAGGTTTTGAAGGGAACGATATTATATAACTTGTAATATTATCTACAAGAAGTACTTTCCCTGGGTGGATTAGTCCTGTATCTGCTGTGGACTCTCATCCTTAAGTAGTGAAATTTTCTGCCTGCTCATGAAAACGAGAGCGGGTTTCATTGTCAGCTCTTGGTGGTTGTTTCTTTCAATCTAGTCTTGGCATAATAGGAAGGTTTTAGCAGTGGGAAGCTGGGTCTTGCTGACCTCTCTGATTGTCCGAGTCTGCTTATCTTACTTCTGTTGTCTCTTATTTTGTCTTTTCTCAGACTCTACGGTGGTGCTTAAATCTGGGCATTCGGGAGGTCACTGTTTATGCCTTTAGTATTGAGAACTTTAAACGGTCCAAGGAGGAGGTGGATGGACTCATGGATCTGGCAAGACAGAAATTTACCCGCCTACTGGAAGAACAGTAAGAATTCTCAGTTTTGCTGAAGCTGTGCCTGCTACATGCCTATTGTTTTCATGTGGTGAATGTTACACAAGGCAAACATGGCACTGCTGCAGTAAAGACTGATCTGGTTTCTGTAGCCCTGACTCTTGTTGTTGGGTGTAGGGAGAGCTTGAAGAAACATGGTGTGTGTATCCGTGTCCTTGGGGACCTGCCGCTTCTGCCCTTGGATATTCAGGAGCTGATTGCCCAAGCTGTGCTGGCAACTAAGAACTATAACAAGTGAGTAATGCACCATTTAAAGGAGCTGATACTTCATGTCTTCCTCTTCTACCTGAAGGCTGAGACTTGGCAGAAATGCTACACTTTTTATTTTCCCTTGTGTCCTACAAGCACACAGAACTGTTGTAGATCTTCTCTGTAGCTACTCACTCTCAGCTACTGGACCTTCCTTAGGTTAGTCTTTCATGTCTTTCTCCTCTTTTTAGATGCTTTCTAAATGTCTGCTTTGCTTACACATCGAGACATGAGATCAGCAGTGCTGTCAGGGAGATGGCGTGGGGGGTGGAACAAGGACTGCTCGAACCCAGGTAACTCCTCCTGCCTTTCTGTGTGATGGATGCTGCCCATCTTACCACCTATGCTTTATTAATGACCTCTCAGGAGCCAAGTGGCTTTTAAATAGAGCTCATTAAACTAGTGTGACTGGAACAAATGACTTAAAGTTACTGTGCAATGTTGTTTTATTATTTCAGTTACCATGGTGATAGATACACAACCAAGACAGATGAGAAATTAGGTCTGTGTCTTAAGTTAGTTTAAATGTGAAAGCAGATTTTTATGCCACAACAACTGGCTGCTTGGCTGGCAGTCTTAGCTATGAGGTCAAACAGCAGATGAATCATGAATAGTGAACTGTTCCTCCACCCTGGAGAAGATGGTTAGAGCAGAATTAGCACTCTGTCCCAGATGGAAGTCCTCAAAGTCTGTTTCCACCACTGTATTGCATTCCAAAGAACATGGGAGGGATGCTCTGGGGGCTGAAAGAGCTTTTGAAACAGCCTGTGGAGCAGACAGCAGTGTCCATCAGGAGCAAGTTGATGACTAGCTGTGGTACAGCTCCACCATCCAGTTTTAATCACCAGTCCTGTGCTTATAAAAACTCCTCAGTAATTCTGATTTAGTAGCACCACCTCTGTTGGATCAGGAAAGCGATCTTAAAAAAAATGCCTCTGTCTCCCTTAGCGATGTGTCTGAATCGTTGCTTGATAAATGTCTGTACACCAACAACTCCCCTGACCCAGACCTCCTGATTCGAACCTCTGGAGAGGTCCGGTTGAGTGATTTCTTGCTCTGGCAGGTAAAGTATTTGGGCTTTTTTCCTTGAAATATTCCATTTTTGCATCAGTGTTCTATGGACTATGAGTTAAATCTATAAGCTGAGATGAGGGCTCTTAAACTCTCTCTGCCAGGGGTTAGGTAACTTCTCAGATAGGCTGAGTGCTGGGGCACCTCTGAGGAATCTGTTTCTTGTGGTTCTGTGATTGTCTAAAATACCTTGCAGCACAGGTCTGAAATGTATCATCCTGAAAGCACTTTAAAAGAAATCACAAATGACTAGCTGACAGCAGTCAAGGAAATTGGGAATCTCTCATCCTTTTGTACCTCTTCTCACATTTAGGTAATTCCTTATTTGATTGGTATATTCCTGGCTTTGAGTAATTTAATCTGGTAATGTGGTTCCCGCTGTGAGGAAATCCCAGAAAGGATTTCTGGATTCCTGGCAGAAATGTTTGTCATGTGTCAGCTGGAAGCGTAACCCTATAACGTACATGTCATGTACATAACTGACGTCACAGTTTCTGAAGTTTATTTGACTTTTATAATGAAACAAGACCCCACAAGACAGCTTCTAAGGATGGCAGAGTCAAACTGGCATTGTTAGGCTGCAAAGGTAAAACAGAGCAAGTTCTTCACACCTGTAAAACCTGTATATTTTCAGTTACAGTATCCAAAGCTGCTTCCATTTCCCTTTCTCCGCCACACTAGGCAATATTGACTTGTTTGTAACCCAGACTCTGCAGAACATTGAGTTGAGCTGCTTTACTTAAAGCTAACATCTGGTTTTACCTGTAGGCTGGAGCCAAAACCCAATTGCCTTTAAGCAACCACATCAAATGTTCCCATTCCAAGTTATTTAATTGGCAAGTTAACAGAAGTTGTCTGGCCTGAGTTGCGGTTGCCTACCAAGGCATCTCCCTCTATTTTTGGGCGCACTTCTACCCTGGATGGGTGTCAATGCCACAAACTAACATTTCACCCGCTCCTCTTGGTGGTAATCCTGGCAGAGGTGCCTTGGAGACCAAGCTTGTGCCTGGTGGAGCGTTCCTGAGGTCAGTGCTCTGTGTGTCTGGCTGGCACAGTGCCCCTCTCCCACGCTGTGAATTACAGCAGAAGCAGCAGAAAAACGTGTGCTTGTACTCCTGCTCTGCCAGCACTGGAGTGTTAATGCTAATTTCCCTTTGCTAGCAATCATCTGTGTTGTGACAGCCCCAAAGAAAGAGAAAATTGTGCTTTCAGGATAGTTCTCCGGTGTTAAAAGAAAATGTCCTTACAGTGTTTTGTTGGGTTTTGTTGTTTTGTTTTGTTTTTCTTTATAGGATCAACAATAAGGTTTTCTATGAAATTACAACTTTAAGAGTCTTGCAGAGTCCTTTGAAGTGTTAGAATTTATAGTAATGGTCACAGGAGCACATTTACCTGAAATTTTGAGGGACTCAGTGGTAAAATACAATTTAACTGGAAAACTTGCATCTTTCAGCTCTAAGATATCTATAGTACACCACAACCCATAGATTCGTTAAGCACTTTAAATGGCATGAGGGGGCAGCAAGGAGTATCACGAGATGTCATTTGATGAATGGCCTAAATGTCATGTCCTGATCCTCAGTTCATCTGTTATTCCCTTAACTCAGCCGTTGGTAGTCTGGTGTTGCTATTTTAGTTTTATTATAAGTCTGTGATGCTTAAGCTATTAAAATACCTCTGTGTAGACCAGTGTAGCATTAGAGAGACTTCTGCTACTATCCTTGCAGGAATGGATGACTAGTATTCCAGTGTTAAAAACTAATCAGAAAGATTCTGCTTTGTGCAATTTTAAACTCTCCTGGCTGGTAACTATTTCAATTTAAGTATAAACTGGTAACACAGCCTAGGTAAAATCTTTGTGGGAAAACTAGCATGGTTTGACTGACAGAGCTGCATCTTGATGACTTTTCCCTCACTAGATGATTAAATTGTTGGTGATCTTGCTTTCCACAGACATCCCATTCATGCCTGGTGTTTCAGTCAGTCTTGTGGCCAGAATATTCCTTTTGGAACTTGTGTGAGGCTATCCTTCGGTTCCAGATGAACTACAGTGCCCTACAGGTAAGAGAGCCTTAAGGGAGGTGGAAAGCTCAGCACGGTGTGTTATCCGCACAGCAGTGTGCTGGAGATCAGGTGAGAGTGTGAAAGGAGGAATCGTTCATTTAACTGTGGTTAGTTAAGATCTTGTTTCAGTACTAGATCATGTCAGGTGTTATCAAAAGATATCCTCCTTCCAACAATTCAAATAGCATCATGTTTAATGGCTGTCTTAACTTTCACCCAGAGCAGGGGGCCCAGCAGTGCAGGGTCCAGGCGGGTTGGGAATCTCTCCAGAGGAGACTCCACAACCTCTCTGGGCAGCCTGGGCCAGGCTCTCACACCAAAGAAGTTCCTCCTCAAGGGAATCTACTTGCTGCTTGTTGCTCACTACCTAGTCCCAGGATCAGCTATAATCTGCTTTTGGTAGACCTAGGGAGAGAATGCAGCTCTTATTGGTGAGGCTGCCCAATGGACATGGTCATGCTGAGACTTTTTCTGGTGAACAGACAGAATTCCGCTTTGTTCAAACGTGGAAGTCTTCTGCTGAAGAGATCTTTGTGTTTCAAACAACCTGAGCTCTGTAGCGCTGTCAGTTCATGGGCTTCTGTACCAGGGATGTTTCTATGCTCATTCCCAGCACAACACAGGCCAATTTACAGTGCCAGAAGTACTGCTGACTTTGGCACAGGGAAAAGTGTGGTGAAGAGTGTGTCAGGCTCTCATTAGAATAATTATTTCTTCTGCTCGTTTGAAAGGCCAGCACTCCTTAAGTGTGTGCCTGTCAGGTTGTGTCACAGTGACCTGTTTGGTTTTTGTTTCTTTTGTTGTTGTTGTTTTGGGGTTTTTTTTTTTGTTGGTTTTGTTTTTGTTTGTTTGTTTGTTTTTTTAAAAGGCAGCTTAATATTCATGCCTGTGGATGTGTTTTTGCTGTTGGATGCTGCAGGCTGGGATCTGTGCAGTCAGAAGAAATCTAAAAGTGACATTCTGTAAAAATATTTCAAACGCTTGAAGGGTAGGAAGGGTAGTACTGCCTTTTGCCTTTCTCCTGCCCAACCTGCCGTGTCTCGAGATGATATGTTATTAGATCACAGGCATTTCAGAATGCTGGGCCCAGCTGATTAGCTCAACACCTGATCATCAGCTCAAAGAATTGCCCCAGAATTCATTGTTCTGAATCCCCTAAAACCTTTCTGCTGCCATGTGAATAGGATCAAGGATCCTGCGATGACTCTGGCAAGGATAGCTCATGTGTGTGTCTGTAGGTTAAAAGTCTAATTGTTCCTCTCTGATTCCAATAGCTGTGGGGTTTTCCCTACCCTTTATATATTTTAATGAGGCGTTAATGCTGTGAGCAGACTTGGGTCTTGGGGAGAGGGTCTGGAAGGATATCCCTGTTTTGTGTTGTTTTTTTTAAATAACCAATCAACCTGTCTGCCTCAAAGCAGAGGAGGTGCACACAGAACCACCCTTCAGTTAACCTGCAGATTGATGGCCAAGCAGAGGCCGTTTCTTCCATAACCTGTGCATCTGTAGCACAGAGGAGCTGGAGGGCCTGGTGAAGTGCTAATGCTCTCCTGCTTTTCACTCTAGAAGGCCAGAGACTCTTACATGGAGGAAAGGAGGCGACAACAGATGGAAAGGGATCAGGCTTATGTGACAAAGAAGCTGCAGCAGGAGGGGTTTGCATCCCACGGAGACTCTCGGCGCCGATGGACACTGTTGCAGAAATGCACTGCCACACGGGAGGAGAGAATCCAGGGCTTCCTACAGGCCCTGGAGCACAAGCGAGCAGACTTCTTTGAAAGATTGTGTATGGTGTCTGCATGACATGGGGGCTGGGTTGTTCTCGGGGAAAACACTTTCTAATCACACTAGAGGGAATGGTTGCTGCCCAGATGAATTCCCTCATTGTGGTTCTGCTGGGCTGCTGTAGGACTCAGTGTCCCCACTGGCCCCGTCTGAGGGTAGGGATAAAGTACTGTGAACCTTTCTAGTTCTGTGAATGCTGCTGAGGAAGGTGATGCCGTCCTTGTTTCACCTCCCTGCCCCCATGATGGAGAATACCCGCACCCCACCGTATCTCTGCTGCTCAGTACACACAGGCCTGGGTGTCCTGGTGACAAGAAGTTAACTAAACTGAGCCTCCAGTTCTGTTTGACTCCTCACGAATTGGCCCAGGCAAACCAATTCAGTCCTGTTACAACAGTCTGGACTTGAATTCTTTCCATGGCTTTGCAGTAGTGAATCTCCTGTTGAGATTTCCTCTGCTGTCCCATAAGAGTTGGGGGGGGGGGGGCTTGCTTTTTGTAGGGAGAGGATTATTCCTGGTGTAGAAGGGAGCCCTGTGCCAAGTGGTGGCAAAGATATTCCCCACTACCTGATGGCATCTTGTCTTTTCCCCACGTTACTCCGCTGGTTTTGATGTTTCTGCTCTTGGCTTCAGAGGAGCTAAAGCAAAATATTGTCAGCCTTGCTGTAAAGAAAACAAAAAAGATACTCCAAAGCCTCACCAGGTCTTGCGATCCCTTCCGAGCAGTGTATGTGGGGAAAACCCAAATGCCAAAGATGCTGGTGTTGCAACAGACTGTGCTTAGAAAGGGCTCCAAGCAGGGGAAAAAAAAAAAAAGAGGATTGGTTGGGAATTACTTCACAGCTTAGAAAGAGGAGAAGTTGGCTAAAACCAGGTGATGGATGCAGTATGTCGAATCCCTCTGAGATTTCTCTAGAGCTATGAGTTCATGTCCTGCTTCCAGGGAATGAGGGTGGGCTTAGCTCAGGAATACAGTAGCCAAAACCAACCTTTGACCCCAGCCAAAATGGTTTAGAAGGACTCTTGAGCTGATTTTAATGGGAGTGGCCGGAGCAGCTGTGGAGTGTTGTTTGTTCTCAGTTTTCCATCAGCAGGGAGGTGAACTAGCTCATTTCCAAGATTGTTTCCGTCCCCACAGTCAAAATAACAGAAAATGTCTTGATTATTTTTCTGTTTGTTCGCTTTCTTTTGTTTCTGATGCACATATGGGTGCAGCACTACCAGCTATTGCTGTTTTTAAAGTGTTCCTGTTTACCTCCAGGCAAAAACTAGAAAATACAGATTTAAAAGACATGTTAAGTGCTGCAAATTCAGCTCTGAATGTGAATGTGAAGAGGGTAACTACGTTGTCAAACGGAGAATAAAACATATTCATACCAAACTTAGTTAAAAAAAAAAATGAGCGCAACGTTTAAAAGCATGTAGAGCTTCTTATTCCAAGGTTTGATGAAGACCCAGCATCCAAGTCTGATAGAACCTTGGTTAACCTGTCACAGACTCCTTGTCTGATTCCTGTTAGAAGCGATTTGAAGGCTGTGTTCTTTTTGCAGTCTAGTGGGAGCAGTTTCCTGATACCCAAGGCCTGGCCGAGTGCAGCTCCGTGCACCTACCTCCTCTGGCGTAAGTAGCTTGGATAAAAGTGATGGAAGCTGCGCTTTTTTTTTAACTCTTTTTGCTGTGTTTTATTGTGTCTGTTTTCACATTTCAGGAAGCTGGCTGGAAGTTATTTCACTTCTCCATGAGATGGAGCACTTTCCAGTCTGCTTTGCCAGGCTGATGGGAACACTGTCATCTACCTGAGAGTGTTGTCTTTTTTTTTTTTTTTTTCTTCTTTTTCTTTACAAAAAAAAAGTTTTCCAGTTGTTAGGATGATACAGGTGACCAAAGCTACAGTGGTGGCTTTCCTACTGTCACAGGTGTGGTAACTGAAGGTTCTGGTTTACAAAAGGCTTGTAGGGAAAGTTTTAATCCCTTTTATAAAAGCTGTTGCTGTAATAGGGCAGGAGAAAGTCCTTCAAGCTGGTGTTACCTGACAGGTTGCTTATTCCAGCTGCATCAGTTATTCCAGTAAGATACCAACGTTCCCTGTAAGCGTTGCTTCTCTAGAGACTGGGCACAAGTTATGCAGCAAAACTGAGTTTTCCAGAGTGCATCTTTCTAGTGAATTTTTGAGCAAACAGAGCTCCAATCTTACTTTGGTGCGAATTTAACTTCCCTAATTCATATTTATAGGGCAAAGAGGTGAAAAATCAGCACAACTGGGAAAATGTGCTGCTCTTGTGGTTGGAAAAAGAGGATACCTGAGGAGGTGGAGTGTGCTTGTTTGGGTCTTTTTCCAGAGGAGTTTCCATTTAAAAGGTGAAGAGTTGGGAGCAGGATGTGTAATTTGGTTTGTAGGGAACGGGCTGTGCCTGTGTCCAGGAGGGAGCAGTGGCCTCTTTGGAAGGAGCCGGACTCTACGCGATGCTTGGCAAAAGTAGTGTCACCTGTGTGAATTGTTTTGATGTCACTTTCTGCATTTAGATAACTTCTTTTGGGGGGGTGGAGTGGGGTGTCTTTTAGCACTGCCTTCGCTTTCTGCTCCCTTCTCTTTCCATAGAACTCTCCCCATCTCCCATATTTTCTTTAGGAAAACAAAAACCAAACCTGTTCATGCTGAATTCCCAGACCAGCCGTTCCTTGGGGAGCAGGTACCCCTGGCGGGAACAGGCAAGGGAGGGGGGAGGTTCATGAGAAGGGGACACCACCCCCCCTCCTTCCCCCCCGTGGAGGTGCTGAAGGAACAGCTCCCCTCACCTGCGCGCAGCTCCCCGGGGTGTGTGGAGGGTGCTCCCTCAACCTCTCCCCTTGTAAATTTTTGGGGTTTTCAGCTTTTCCTTAAACCCCCCCCCCTTTTCTTTTTTTTTTTTTTTTTTCCTTTCCCCCCCCCCCCCCGCTTTCCCCCCCCCCGCCCACGCGGGGGGGGGGGGG